>BMAO01037731.1:0-22551 GCA_019973975.1 Trichonephila clavata | reverse complement strand
GGCTATTTAATATCGACCCTTACAAAAAAAAGGTTTTTCTCACAAATGTTACAAACTTTATTTATCAGCTCATGCATGATTATTTCCTAATTTCATTTTAAAGAGTTAAGTAAATGCTTTTGTAATTTTTCTTTTCCACTGCATTTCATAATAAACACATTGATTTTGAATTGAGTAAATAATAATCCACATTTATATTAAGGAGATTTTTACATTTTACCATCTTATTAGTATGTAAAACAAAAAGTAGATAAAATTAAATGTTTATTTCCCATTTAAACAATGTATTTGAATAATAAATATCTTTAGTCAATTTTATTTTTTATTTTGTACACACACACACACACACACACACACATATATATATATATATATATCTTTATATTTTTTATTTAACTCTGTTATTTTAATTTTTCGTATCTCCTTTTAAATTCTGTTGTCTGGTTATCTTGCAATTACAATTATTTTCAGTTTTAATCATGTTAATTCATCTCTCTCTTGTAAAGAAATTTTGATTATATATACATATACATATATACATATATATACATTTATATACATATATACACATATATACATTTATATACATATATATACATATATATACACATATATACACACATATATACATATATATACATATATACATATATATACATATATACATATATACAATATATACATATATACATATATATACACATATAGACACACATTTATACACATATACACACATAAACACATACACACATATACACATATACGCATATATACACATATACATATATAAACATATACACATATATACACACATATATACTAGAGTTTTCAATCCCGTGTCATATTACATAATCGAAATCCCGGGATTGGTATTGAACTATTTATTAAAAATACTTACATATTGGCATAGTTGAAATTGCATAATAAAACTGAAAATATAATTAAAAATTAATTTAATATTATTTTAATGAAATCAATAAAAATTAATTTATCATAAAAAACATATAAACAAAGTACATAATGAAATTTTATAAAAAAGCATTTCTTCATTTCTTGTGTTTCTGTAAATAAGCTTATAAAAACACAGCTCCTCCAGCGTTTAATCGTTGGAATGGCTTCTTATTTTTGTTACAAATTGCCCTGCTGTAGAAAAAGCACCTTCGAATTTTTACTAGTAGGTACTATCGTCATAAATAGAAGTATATTCTTTTAAGGTAGCTACCACTTCTTCCTCCATTTTTAAAAAAAGAAACATTTCTTTTTGAATTTTTGATGACAGTGTCTCAAATCTAATAGACTGCATTGGCGCAAATACCTCTTTGATAACTTTATTTAGTCCTTCTGCTACACTTAATGGTTTTTATATATAAATTGATCCAGTTATTGAATCAGAATGTGAATCAATTTCAAATGTTACCTCATTTGAAATTGAAGATCCAGTTGCATGAGTTGTTAGTAATGCAATTGGATTTGAAGTGTCTTAAGTGTTCCAAGCAAATCCACTATTAATTAACAACATTTAATTGAAGAAGGAACTGTGACAAAATTATTCTTGTGATGTTGCTTATATTATTATGTAAGCATTGCAGTGAGCCACTTAGATCTTTGCGATGTTCTCCCATACTGTACACATATTTTTTTTTTTACATACAGCACTTATAACTGCGCAAAAAAATCTACGTACATATTTCATAAGCAAAATATAATTTTTTATAAAATTAAATTCTTAGAAAATTTTTATGAGAAAAAGTTTTTTAAATATAATTCAGACAAAAATTAAATCCCGGAATTAGTTATTTTAAACCCGGGATTTCCACATTAGAAAAAACACCGGGATCCAGGGGTTTCGAAATTCCAGGATCCCGAGGTTTTGGAATTCCGGGATCCCGGGGCTGAAAAAACTACTAAATATCTTCTAAAAATTCTAAATGCCTCTTTCCAAGTTAGCTGACACCGGACATCCTGAGGGTGGGAGAAATGTCCGTTTTCTGACCCCACTCATGATGGGGAGAAAGTTACAGAAGAAAATAAGACAAAACATATGAAATTTCACTGTTTAACATACACACCCGCCTCGAAATTTTTCAAGGTTCAACACGTAAGACAACTAACATTATCCATATACAGTACAAAAAAGTAAATAAGATACATTAAATGTAAAACCAGATTCACAGTACTTTGAAAAAAAAAATTCGAATATAATTCAGACAAAAATTAAATCCCGGGATTTGAAAAAACCACCGGGATCCCAGGGCTGCAAACCCTAATATATACACACATATATACACATATACATATATATACATATACATATATATATAGAGAGAGAGAGAGGAGGGGAGGGAATGGAGTGTAGTTCTATTCTTTTTGCAAAAAGTATTGTCATACTCTTGATTATTCAGTTTAAAATATATTTCTAATGACATTGAACATAATCTATAAAAATTGACATTGAAACTGAATTTTCATGATAAAAAAACGAGGTTATGCATATTACTTAGCAAACTCGAGACAGAGGAAGAAATATAAGCATTAAAACAATTCTTTTGTAGTGGTGAATAGTTTTTTTAGGCTATTTCCAGTTAGATTTTATATTCTAATGCTAGATTGAACAACTTGTTTTGGCTCTTGGGCCCCATTGAGGAAGGGAGGATACCGGAGGGAACACCTTTTTAAAAAGATTCATTCATTATAAAAAGCAATAAATATAAGTTAAATAAAATAGTGACAATTTTATTCAAGTTATTTATTTTGCTTATTGCATATTGCCTACAGTTGCACATGAAGGTTTAATTTTAGAATCAGTTAATTGAGACACAACTGTGCTCTATCATACTTTTCTACAATTTTCTTTAAATCGGAAGGGGAATACTTGCTAGAATTCTCATAACATCATACAAGTATATGTCATCTTGTACTTGCATCTATATTTACTCTTGTTGATCTTCATGCAAGAAAAACTTTGCTCACAAATATATATCGATTAAAGTGTAAAGAACAATTCCCCTGCAATTTTCATCATCTATGAAAATTTTTCAGTATAATCTTGAAGTTGTTGATAGTTTCACTTATTTAGTTTCGGAAATCAACAATAGAAACGATTGTACTTCTGAAATCCAAAAGAGAATTATTATGGCTAACAGATGTCTTAATGGAATACAGAAAATATATGAAGTAGAATTTAATCCAAAGAAAAACAAAGGTTTTATTGTATAAAAGTCTCGTAAGATCAGTATTAACTTATGCATGTGAAACTTGGTCCATGTCTCGAACTGATGAGAACATAATACGTATCTATGAAAGGAAGGTTTTAAGATTTATTTTTGGAGGAATTCAGGAAAATGGAACTTGGCGCACGAGATCAAATTTCGAGCTCTATCAATCAATAAGGAATCTGACATTGTTAACTTCTTCAAAATACAATAAATTAAATGGCAGGTCACGTTGTCAGAAGGAACGAAGACCGCACCACTAAAAAAGTCTTCAATTCCCAACCAATTGGCCCCGAATAAAGGGCAGGCCAAATTTTGAGAACTAAGAATTGGAGAATACTAGCAGGAAGAGAGTTGTCCTGGAAAAGGCTTTTTGAGAAGGCCAAGGCCCACCCTGGGCTATAGAGCCATTGAGGAAGAAAGGATGGCAATTTTTCATCTGACAATGATTTGAAAAAGTCAATGTCAAAGCATTAAGCATTTCCTTCACACTGTAGTCTGACTTCAACAGTAGCTCCTTATGGTGAGTATGAATATCAGCAGTAATAAGATAACGGAGCAAATTGAATTTAGGCTCAATTTTTTTAAAATCCTTAAATCTTCGTCATCCAAACACTGCAGAGAAACTATGATCTTAGTTGAAACACTTTCAGGTACTTTGTTTTCCTAACAGTGAAAAATAAAAGACGAATCTTTGATCGCATACGGAAAAGAAATCTCAGCTCAAAGCGGAATTTTTGATTGTCATGGCGGGAAAAAAACTCTTTGCGGACCTCTGTTGTAATGTCAGGACAAATAGAGACCCCTAGACGATGGGAAGTCACATAGTAATATATGGTTGGAAACGCTTTCCTGGCGCGGTGGGGATAACTCAAAAGAGATGAAAGACAGGACACGAATAAAAGAAATAATTCGTTTATTATTCTTAGAACTGCAAAAATACTAAGAAAAAAAGAACATTAAAGATTCAACGATCAGAATCGAAGTAGGTGTTACAAATTACGACCCAGGTGCATAATGCAGTTCTCATGTCTCTGGTGCATTGAAAGTCGAACTGTCCCGAAATTTCCCGACAGCTACCTCTATGCGTATAACAAGGTCCTCAGGAGGTGTTGCCTCAACACTGTTAACGGAAGTTTTGCACACCAGTGTTTTGACGTATCCCTATAAGAAGTAATCAGGGCAAGTGTAGTCTCTGGAGATCGTACAGGCACTGCTCTGTACAACCAATGCTTCGGCTTACTTAGCGCCATCTATCGCTTACCCAGTCAGACTTACCAGCCTTTTGCTCTCTCTGTTCCAAGATTAATAAACATGTGTTCTCCTCTTGTTCATGCCCTGCCTTTCTTGTATTTTGTGTCGTCACTACCCCACCAGGAAAGCATTTCTGACCATGCATTGCTATGTGATTTCCCATCGTCTAAATATACTCTATCAGTCCTGAAAGCTTGTAACCTCTGTACACTGATACACCTTGTATTTATAAGAACCATGCAGCCAAGATTGGAACTTATTACGTGAGATATTAAAAGTTATAAAAAGAAAAAAATTATTTTCTACTTTTTATAATGTGTTTCTCCTTTGCCTAATTGTAACGGGATGGTCTGATCTGAAGGATGATTACCATTTTGAATTACTTAAATACATAACACAATTGAATAATTTGAGTAATAATATGCTTATATACAATTTTTATTTACAATTTAATTTTTTAAAAAAATCTCTAATTTTTTTGTAAATTAATTAAATTTTTATACTTTCCATCTTGTTTATTTACTGACAGTTGATAAGAAATTATATTAAAAATTAAGATTTTTTTAAATATTTCTTTCTTTTTAATACAACTTTGATCAAAAGATTAAATAACTTAAGAAAATTCTAATTATTTAATTTAAATTTAAACTCTTCATAATCATAATTTCTTTAGAATTGATCCACTTAGAATCATGCAATGCATATAAAACATTTTTGCTTCATAGTATCACAATTACATTTTTTTTTCAAATTTTTTCTATGCACTTTGTAGAGTTAATGAGAAAAAGTTTTTTATTCTAATTTTCTATTGCTGATTTTGATACGAAATAATTTACGTATTGTTACGTATTTGATATTCTAGATGCTTCCTGTTTTGATTTCTTAAAGTTTAATGATAAAATTGAAAAAAAAAACTGAAAAAGTAAATGTTGTGTATTTTAACGTATATTACGCGTGCCTTTACTTTCAAACTGCAGTTATTAATTTTCAGGTATATTTTACGCATAACAGTCACCATTTTTTTAAGTTGAGATACAGTGTACGAGTCGATACTGTATCTAAGCGTGGAATGAAATTAAACCTGAAATATTATAAAAGTTATTTAAAAAACGTAGAATATATAATAACATAGATGGAACGAATGATGATATTTTATTTAAGGTGGATCAGAATATAACAGTGATGGTGAAAAGATAAAACAGAATTCAGTAATAGGCCTGAAGATATACCGAAAAACGAATATGACGAGCTTTACATGTTTTCTAATAATGAAAGTTCATAAAGTTTGTCATTTCCTTTAAATAATTAATATCTAGATATGTGTTCAGAAATCTACCTTTTAAGACTCATATTTTTATATCCGGTGTATAACGCACACACTTGTAAATTTCGATCTTAATTTTTGAATTAAAGTGAGCGTTATACGCTGGAATATATGGTACCTTAAAAAGTAAAAATGTTTATGTTGTGCGAAGTTATTGGTCAGTTAAATGGGATAGATAAAATTATGGCACTTTTTTAAAGTTCCCCATTGAAATAACATGTTCAATATGGGTTTCATATCCTTTGCTCAATTCTTGAGCTAAAAAAAAAGAAAAACTTCTACCATGAATAAATCAGATTATAAAATATAATACTTATATACAACTTAATTTGTTTGCTTAGATGTTTCTTTAAAAGCCACAAATAAGACCTGAAGCTAACTCCTGATATCATTTTTAACTCTACTGAGATGCCCTTCTTTCAGTAACCATTTTTTAGCATGACAGTTTTTCTCATTTGTGGCTGTAAACATGTATTAAAGTATGCAGCTGGCATACAAACTCTGACAGTAAAGTTCGGTGTATAGTCTGTAACATCAACGTAGATGAAATATTAACGAAAGTTACCTTACTGTCCTTCGAAATAGTCACCTCCATAACTATGCACCGCTGAGATCTACTACACATGTCCGGAAAACTTTGCAAGAAATCTTCTTTTGAGATGGAGTTCAAAGGCCTTGTCACGTTTCGTTGGATGTCAGAAATATCGTTAAATCTTTTTCCCTTCAAAGCAAGTTTGTCATGGGAATAGGAAAAAAGTTTGGAGGATTGAGATCTGGCGAAAATGGTGGATGTTCAATTTGCACCACCTCCTTTTTTAACAGGAACTGTTTGACGATATTAGCTGTGTGAGGTCGAGCACTGTCGTGAACAAAAAACCCTGAACCTTGTTGTGCGTACTGGGGTCGTACCCTGCGTAGACGTTTCATGAAACCGGTAAAATTCCATTGTACGTTGCAGCATTCACCGTCCATCTACCATGCGTACAGTTAATTGACGATCTTCATGATTAATTTACTTACTTTCTCAATGTTTTCGTCTCTGACGCAGTTCGCCGGTCTTTCACTACGGAGGTTGTCAGAAACAGTTTCCCGGCCTTCTCGAATACGGGCGAACCACTAGTACACACACTCCATGGACAGGGCTTGATCTTCATAAACACGTACCAGCATCGAATAAGTTTCTGTCGGTGTCTTTCCGAGCTTAAAAGAAAATTTTAAATTCATCGTTTGTTCGCTCGTTTTCCTGTTCTCAGTTAAGAACCAACGCACTGAAAAAGCACTTTGTAAAACAAGTCTTACATGGAACACAAATGATTCTCAACTGAGCAACGGTGCGAGCAGATTATCAACTCCTGACACTACGCATCTCCAGCGTTTTGTTTGACCAGTGTTTCAAGATCAGCCATTTTGACTTCATTCACCGAACTTTATTGTCAGAGGTTGTATGTATGTGTGTAAAAAATGTGTGTATATGCTTATATATATATATATATTTATTATTATTTACTTATTACTACCAAAACATATTGGCAGGATAATATAAATGATATTATTTGTCAAAAAGTACTTTATGAGCTTTTTAAGTTTTTTTTCCTGACCACATTTATAACCTTCAAATCGAGACGTTGCCCATAATTAAAATAAAATCAGCCTGTACCCTCAGCTGACGTTCAGAGCTAATCGAAACTGTCTATACAGTGGCTCCAATCCCTTTTTTGGACCAAAATAAATATTCCTTGTTATCCCTCCAACCGATCTCCGCCTACTTCCAAAAACGGGCGTCATAATTTTAAAACCCCATTCTTTCTGCACTGGCAGTAACGAATTCCTTTAATAAACAGTGGCAAATCCAAATATTGATAAAATATCATCGATTAACGCTGCCCTTGGTGTTTTTGTGATTAATTAGCGACTGTCCAAAAGGAGCGTTTTCACCAGAAGTCTCATCCGTTATAAAATTCCCTGATGGTTAAAAAGAACGAAGCGAGGTAACTGAAGCAGGATCATTAAGAGGGTTATTATTATGGTAATGAATTGGTGATTAATAGGAGTAAGTGTGTTTGCTGTTTCCCTATGGAAATCTATAGAGGAGTCCAGCGAGTATTTTTCACCTTTTCTTGTGAAAGAGTATCATGACACAGTTGTTAAGCGCGGCTTTGCAATTGGGTGGTAAATCATAGCTGGTGAGTGAGTGTTGCAGAAATTAGAGTGATTCCAGTTCTATCTGCCCATTTTAACTGGCGTCTCCTGTATTTTTTGATAGGCTTAATGGATAATTGGAATATTTAAATCTTTTGATGAGATAATTTTTTAGAATAAACGGCGTTCTTCTCTCACCCCTCATAGCTGTTCATTTTCAAATTAATGAGTAGGAATAATTAAGTTAATTATGATAATATCTTTCAGAACGTTGTTCAGGGATGTGATGGCCCGTTATATCAAAATGGTTTATTGTATCGTATTCTTTTGAATATCGAATGTAAATTTTTACGAAATAAAGCGCGTCTCAAATCAATCATGGCTAAAATAATATGGTATTTAGCTAATTTTAACGAATTTAATTTAGTTTCTTGAAAAGCTTAGGTAAAAAGTACAAAGTTAGGAAATGAATATCATTAGAGAAGAAAAATTACTCGAAAAATATTGATTAGGGTAAAATAAAATGAACATGATTTTAATGTAAATTATATGCTTGAATTTGGCAAAAAGTAAAATTTTGAAATAATACATCTTTAAAATAGATATTGTTCATGGCTAAAATTGTCTGTATATAGAATGAGAAAAGTAAGTTCTGTAAGTTTAAAGACATTTTTGTTTTCAAATCTTATCAACAAGTCTACTTAAAATTTTACTTTTTTAAAATTTTTTCAGCGAACGTATTTTAGTCTAAAACAAAGATGCTAAAATGTACCTATCAATAGAAAAATAACTATGACTTGTAAAATATTTAATAAAATCATTCAATATTATTAGAATAAAATTGGATGTATTCGTCTTAAAGTATTTTTCTTCATTTCTTTATCTTTCTCCTTTATGTATTTTTTACCACCATTCAAGAGAGAGAGAGAGTTGGTATTATATAATCTACTTTATTCTGACAATACTGTATGAGAAGGAACAGTTGTCAGACAAAAAAGAACCCTTAATAGTTTTCACTATTCATCATAACTCGATAAAATTAGTATCTTTGTTAATGGCTCAAGGGGAACTTAATGGCAGTGTTAATAGATTAATTAAACAATGTATAAAACGGTATCTCTTTATTATCGATGGATTATTAATACTATAAATTAGTACACATTTCTTAAACTTCTCCGTAATGGGATAAATTTCTGTTACGCCATAGTCACTTGATGATGACAACCCCTTGTTTTCAGCCAATCAGTTCAAAAACTCGTGTGACGTCACAGTCACATAATAAACAATCATGTATTTCCAGCTAATCAGTTCGTACGTTTCGTTGTCGCCAATTTTTGTATTTTACAGAGACTTCCTTCTTAAAAATACATCTTTGTCATCAATAATAAAGCACTTGAGTATACAAAATATATTTTATTTCAAATTACATGTACAAAATAAGATTTGTTTTTTATTTTTAAAATATTTTTGTGTGAAGAAATCTTTTTTATAACATTTGGACATCTTTATCCAATTACGAAATTCGAAATTTCACCTAAACTTTTCAAATGGAATAACAAGTACAATGAGTTAAATGACTGTTTTGAATTCAAAAGAGAAAACTTGACTTTGTCATGTGACCACCGTGAAGTAAGCCCATTCATTAATCTTAATTTCAACGTAAAATATTTCGTGGGCTTCATTTGTTCTTGGAAATTTGAAAGGAATTTATATTTACATAGGAAATTAAAATATATAAAAATTAAAATCTGCGTTTTTCTATAAATGCGTAGAATCTACTAATTAATTACAAATATAATTGATAGCAAATAGCTAACGTGTGTGTGTGGTGTGTGTGTGTGTGTGTGCGTGTGGTGTGTGTGTGTGTTGTGTGTGTGTGTGTGTCAGCCTTCATTAAAAGTTCACTTATGAATAAATGTAGACGCTCGTGTTATTTCTTCTGGAAACTGATAAGAATGTTCTGAGTTCAATGCTAGGGTACGTTTATAATCCAAGAAAGGTTTTTATTTTACTTATTTTGCATTTATATTTTGTCTTTTTTAATCCTTTTGTTCTATATATAATCGTATTTGCCGTAACCCGTCTGCTTCACTTTGTATTTCATAACGTTGTATGAATATATACTGATCATACATACATAAATTATTTATATCTAATCCTAGCACTAAACAATTGATTGCATTAAAAAAAAATTTTATAGCCCTCACCTATTGATTTAAAAAAAAAGACAGGACATCTAAACATCACTTTCTAAAATTGGAGTAGAATTACTTATACGCTCCTATAACGCCCTCCTCGAAAGTAGATTTTCACAAAACCCATTTTAAACAGATCTCTACTAATAATGCTTGTCAAATTTCAAGTGTAAAAAAGAAATTTTTTTTATCGATAAGCCTCGTAACTCCCTTTGAGAGTTAATTTCCGTAAGAACCTTTCTTAGTGGATTTTAATTCAGCAAAAGAAACATGCATAGCAAATTTCGTTACTGTAGGTTTAGTTGTTCAAAAACGAGAAATTTTTTTATCAATACACCCCAGTACGTTCCCTCTTCTCTTCCATAGAAATCGATATCCATAAAATCTGTTCTTAGTGAATCTCTGTTCAACAAAAGCAAAATACTTCCCAAATTTCAAGTATAATGATCTAACAGTTCAAAACAGGAATTTTTTTTATCTATCATACCCCTTCAGCCTTCGTAACAGGTTGATTTTGGCAAAACTCTTTTTGTAGCGGATCTCTACCCTATGAAAAGCTTAAGGTATCGACTAGGTTCAGCGACCAATTTCTTAAAAATTGATTTTCAGAATAAATTATTCTGTTAAAGAACATAAATAGGCTTAAAAAGTCAGAATTGTTAAATAAATATTATGTATCACCCTTTGTTTTTTGAAAAAAAAAATTATTGTTATGAAATTTTAGCAAAATTTATAAAGTTAAGAAAAACGCAAAAAATAAAAATATATTGCATATTATGCAATTTTAATTTCATTAATATATTTCTTGATCCCTTTAAAGTGTCACAAACTGCAGAATAAAAAATATTTTAAGAAATAAATATTTTATTAGCATTTATAAATCTCATAATAATGATTTTCCATCAAAATTACTGCATGTTCTAAGCTAAAAATGGCTACAAAATGTGATAAAATGTAGCTGTCTTAAAGCCAGGGTTTCTTACACTCTGAAGGGCCCATAACATATGTGTTACAAATTTCATCGAATTTGATTGGATTGTTTTGGAGATATCCCGTTTTTCGGGCACAAATTTTCGTACAAATTTCATTTTTTAAAAAACGCATTAAAAAAGTATTTTATAAGTTAGGTAAAGTAAATACTATAAAAACAACTTAAAATACTCTCTAGTTTTATATGTTAGGTCATCTTTCTCAATAATTATATTTCTTTTTTTTCCCTAATTGCCCAAACATTACCAAACATCAAACACCAAAAAAGCACCTTTTCAACCTAATCGGATACCTTAAATCTGTAGGTCGAATAGTTAAAAAACAGGAATATTTATCTGCTACCCCTTAAATCTTTACAATGTCCCTTGGAGGTTGATTTTCAACCCCCCGTTAATAGGAAATCTCTACTCCATGAAAGGAACGTGCCTACCAAATTTCAAGTCGGTAAGTTTAATAGTTCAAAAACAGGAACATTTATATGTATTCACCTTAAACCTTCCCAACGCCGCTTGGAGGTCTATTTTCCTGAAACCCCTTTTGTAGCGGATCTCTGCTTCATGAAAGGAATGTGTCTACCAAAATTCAAGTCTGTAGGTATAATAGTTCAAAAACAGGATTATTTCTTATTAATAACACTCCTTTAATCCCTCGCAACCCCCCTGTGTGACTATTTTTGCAAACTCTCCTTTTTCTACCTTATTTCCAGTCTGTAGGTCAATTTGTTCAAAAACAGAGATATTTATCTGCATCGGCAGTTAACCTCTCGCAACTCCCTTTGAGGGCAAATTTTTGCAAAAAAAACCCTTTCTTAGCCGATATCTACTCAATGAAAAGGACATTCCTACCAAATTTCAAATATGTAGGTCTAATATTTTCGGAGACATCGTGATGAGTGAGGGATTCTCTATCCTCCTTTATATACAGTCAACTCTCACTTATTCAAACCCTCGATAATACTAACCTCTCGCTAATTCGAAGTATATGCTCAACTCCTAAAAATCTCTTGATATTTCGAACTAAAACAATACGTTTGGGCACACTCAACGTTTCGAAGGAAAACATGTGGATGGCCAAGCTACAATACGCGATATTTCGAAGTTATCTTATAAAGCTCTCAACTATTCAAACGCTCCCTATCATGTAGAGTCTTGTAGCAAACAGGTTAGAGTTTACATGTTTTGTGCTGTTTTATTGTCTCTCGTGTAACGTAGCCCTTCTTATGACCAACTGACTGCCATCGCTTCTTTGTGTTTCCCGGTTTTTCAAGCAAAAAGACATACAAAAGTTTAGCACGTAACCTTAATAAACATGTGTCCAGATGGCCCGTTATTGTGAAGAAGAGATGCATAGGATTGTATATTTTGCTTCAAAGAATCATGACGATTTATGACTCATCTGTGTGACTTATGGCATCTGACACCAAATAGGACATGTACTGGACTGGATTTTGCCTTGAAGAACCAATGGTGTTGGGGACAGTGTCTGAGGGAACCGATAACTGACTAAACAGATTTTTAAAAATAACAGGTTTTTTCGTCAAAAAGATTAATTATGTATAGTATACATTCGTTTTTAATATATAAATGTATTCTTTTAATACAGGACTCTTAACTTCTGTATAATATTTTTATTGTATATAATATGTACTTTTTAAAAATACTTTAAAGTAATTTTATACATATGTATTGGGTTGTTCAAAAAATAATCTCGTTTTTTTTTTTTTTTTTTTTTTTGTGGAAATGAAAGACAGTTTTCGTATAATAAACAAATACTTTATTAAATTATATGTTGGCCGTTCTGGTCCAACACCTTTTGCCATCTTTCTGGTAGTAGCATAATTCCACGCTCATAAAATTTTTGGTCTTTGCTGGCAAAAAACTGATCGAGGTGGTTTTTGACCTCCTCATTTGAGGTGAAGGTTTTACCGTCTAAAAAATTTTAGAGTGACCGGAACAAATAATAATCCTATGGTGCCAGGTCTGGAGAATATGGTGGGTGTGGCATTGTATCCCATTCAAGCTGTAAAAGCTTTTGGCGAGTGACCAAACTTGTGTGAGGTCTCGTGTTTCTTGGTGAAACACTACACCTTTCCTGTTGATTATTTCTGACCTTTTCTGTTGAAGTGCATCATTCAGTTTGTCCAGCTGATGACAGTAGACTTCCGGATTAATCGTTGTGTTATCCGGTAAAAGCTGGAAAAAAAAAACGATTCCTTTAAAATCCCACCAAACAGACAGCATCACCTTTTTTTGGTGAATATCGGCTTTGGAAATGGTTTGAGCCGGTTCATCTTTTTTGCTCCATGACCTCTTGCATTTGACGTTGTATACAACCCATTTTTCGTCCCCAGTGATGATGCGCTTCAAAAACGGATCATTTTCGTGAAGTTTGAGAAGCGAATCGCAGAAGTCAATGCGGCGACACAGATTTCTCTCTGTGAGAACATGGAGAACCCATACATCGAGCTTCGAGGATAATCCCAGGCCTTTCAAGTGGTAATAAACTGTTGAATTTGATAAATTTAACCTCAATCCGATCTCACGTGTTGTTATTCGCCGGTTCGCATCAACTAATGCCTTTATCAGCTTCAACCAGCCTTCCCGAACGTGGTGCATCTTCGACATCAAAATTGCGGATCGAAATTTAGCGAACCAGTTCTGGCACTGGCGTACTGTCAACACACCTTCTCCATACACATCAGTCAATTTCTTTCTGGCTTGAACAGCATTTCTATCCTTTCTGTAGTAAAACAGTAAGATATGTTGAAAATGCTGCTTATCGCTCTCCATATTTAAAAGGGCACCAACCAAAAACTACTGCGTAGAATTAATTGGAATTTTTCACACACAAGCCTTGCTATATGAGCTCTCAAAGCATGTAAAAATTATACGGCTTAAATGTGAAGTTGGGTACAAAAAAATACAATTAAATCCTCTGTCGTGAAAAAACGAAATTACTTTCCGAACAACCCAATACAATTGTTGTTTTATTACATAGTTTCAAATTTAAATGCTTTAGAAAAAAATTTCCATTCGTGTATTTTTTAAGGGGGGGGGGATTCTTTCCTATCCTCTTGATAATACGAAGCTTTAAATTGGTCCCTCCTACTTCGAATTATCGAGAGTCGACTGTATATAAATAAAATTAATCCCCCCCCCTTTTTGTATTTCTAATATGGTCTATTTTGTAACTTATATTTATAAATCCATTTTTATTATTAACTACTTTTATAGCATTTTTTTTAAATTAGCAATAATTAACTATTTTGATTTGATACATACTACACCATGTTAACTATTCGACTTAGTTAAAAATATTTTAGAAACATAAAACACACATATATTCTAATCAAACACTTCTTAATATTTATCAATACGAGGAAAAGTTCTACATTGAAAGAAAAAAAGTGATTAATTTTTTTTAAAGTGAGTTAAAGCTATTTATAAAAATTACTTTAGTTAAGACAGCATAAATAATAAATCTCGGTATAGTTTCATTGTTGGAATTCTTCAATATCCTTATTGTGTTCCCCTTAATCAAATAAAAAATATACTTTAAAAAATAGGAATAATTGAACGTATTATAAAAGAGAATTATTATAATGGAACTTTTTTGAGCTTTCCCCCAAAGAAGTATCTCCAAACACCATCAATAACAGCTTTACGCTTTGCGTATTCAAATATACATATTGTAAAATTACATTTACTTGTTTGTTTTAAAACGATTTCATTCTTAATTAATTTGCTGTACTTAACATTGAATGTAACACCAAAACATTTACGATTTTTTTTTTCTTTAAACATGCTGTAAGCGTACTTTATTTATTACTTCAACGAACCACGAGCAGCCTTCGTCAATTAGAGAGTTAATTTTTTAAGCCGGCCAGAAAATTAATTGACTTTTATTTTATTACTTACACCTATCTAACACCGAGTGTTCCTGTAGTGTTTTATAGCTCTTAGCAAATTTAACATTAATGCGGAAAAATTGAAAAGAAAAAAAATATTATTCACGAGCATTATTTAAGGCTAAGTGAGCAAGTTGAAAACATAATAAGAAAAAAAAATTCTAACCTGCTTAAAACTGCGCTTCCAAAAATGAATAAAAAATTTAAATTAAAAATTAAGGGGGAAAAAATACGATAATGAATTATTTGAGAAACGATTTTGCTATCCTCGTTCAAAATTGCTTAGAATAGCAGGAGGGGAGTTTAAAACCGATATTGGTGCATAAAAACTTCGCTTTTATTTTTCCTATACCTCCTAGCAATTTATGGAAGCTAATAGCATCCTGGATGGTAGGTCAAGGAAGTTCCATCTTTTTTATAAGCGTAGTGAGGTAAAACTTATCGGTGTTTAACATTAATAATTCAATGAGATTTAATTTGCTTACCTGAAAGTCATTACGAAAACAATGGGAAGCACAAATGTTTTCTTAATGGCTTGTTGGAACGTTGTTTTTTCCCTCCCTTTCCCCGCTGTTCTTCCACACTTTTCTTTTTAAGCAGTCTAATCAGCTTCGGGTTTATCCGTTCTTTCGGTGTATAAGTACGGAAATCTTAATAAGAAAAAGATTCCTTTCCGATTAATGCCGTAAAATGGGAGCTAAACTCATTTATCACCATTATATAGACATGCCAAAAGTGGTTACAAAATGGTTTGCTATGTTACTTAGTTTCTTAAAACACAAGATTCCACCTTGAAATTGGTATTCTGCAAGAAATAAAAACTCATGTTAACTCTTTTGTAAAAAAAATGCCTTTTGTGTGTAATCACCAAAAAATATTCAATCAATACTCGAGAAAAAATATTTTTAGCTCTCATCTTAAATCTGTTTTTCCTTTTTTATATAATTATTCTATCCCGTATATTTTGGGATTACACACTTCAAAGAGTTTGACAAAAAACAAAGCATTCTTCTTCCTTATAATTCGTTGTGTTTATTAAATACCTCATAAGTAAAGGCAATGATAATTACAAATAATGACTGTAGACATCCACTACCGTCGTGGAATTTGGAGAGATGGCTTGGATAAATAAATCTAAGCTACCTTTTTAGGTGAACAAATTTTCGTTAACTTTCTGTTACCTTAAGTAACTACTTTATAGCGCGCGCTTTGAACACAAAACAAGTGATATAAAAAAAATTGTAAGTCAAATCCTACTTAGATCAGCAAAAAAAATTATTTTAGTTACTTTTTATTAAATAGTTACAATTAATATAATTATGTATATACATATGACAGAATCACATTAAATGGCAATTAATTTCACAAATTATTATTAAAGTATCGTATTGTCATTCAAAACAACAGTGTATATAAAATTTCAGTTCAACCCAATGCTTTGAAACGTGAGGGGAAAAAAATCTTTTAAACTTTTGATCCACGTCGCTAAAAATGAAGTCAACGTGGATGTAGGTATGTGTAATTTCTTAAATAATTTATTTCAGTCAATTTTAATTAATTATAGTTAAATTATTGTATTGGTACCCAAAACAATAGTGTATAGAAAATTTTCTCTCCATTTTTTTTCGTTTTTTTTTCGTTTGTTTTTGTTTTGTTTCGGAGATTGGCAACCGGTGCTGAAACTCCTCCCTAGAAAAAGCAATTAAAAACTTTCTCACAATGCTCGATAACAAGTATGTCTTTTTACAGCCAAAATTTCTTGTATCCGTTTCTAAACTTTACTTTAAGATCTTCGTTAGAACCTCTCCAATCAGTTCCTATTGTAATGTGAATTTTTTTTCAATGTAGCATATGAATTCATTGTGATGATGGTAATAAAAATCCATAGTCAAAGCATTCTCAAACCTAGTTTCAAAATCTGAATAAAGGGCATTAGAATGTAGATTAAAACATCCTGACGGATTGACTGTGACAAATAAAGTAAATTCACGATCTCCTATGTCATACTGCTTTAGCTTAATTCTGGAAATAAGAGCTGAAATATTCCTTGTTTTAATAAAATGTATGCTGTCATCTTATAACTGCAAATTAACCTCACTAAATTTGTAAATAAGTCTGTTAAACAGGTAAAATCTGGTTTCCACTTGATTAAATTTTCTTTGAAAATTACGTCACTGTCTAGTTTAATGAAGCCGCTATCATAGACCACCATTTGTACCTCATGGACCCCCAAATTATTTTTTTTGCTTACCTGAACCCTTGCAAGTCGTCCTAGGCCCCTGGGGGTTCATATAGACTTTGAGAATTACTGCATTAAACCTTTTCATTTTAGCTTCAATAACCTTTAATACGGTAAATAGAATATATATATAATAATATATATATATATATAATATAACATGAAGCTTTTTACTTATTAGCGTTATCTCGATTACATTTTCCCATGGTTTCATAAAAGCATGATGAATAATTCCTAATTCATTGGAAATTTTCCAGCCATAAATAGAACTGATGAAAATATGCATATTATTAAAAAACGTATTACATTTTTATTGCTGAAAAATCTCTAAGATTAAATACAGCACACAATACTGTTTCGACAAAAAGGCTCAGTTAAAACAAAAAAATTTTACCAAAAAAATCTGAATCTTTTATCTAGCTTGAAGATTATTTATTATTTTATATGCTATTTGCGGGTGCAAAATTTATAACATGCTGCTGAACTATTACCTACCCTAAATTATGTGAATTTTGCCAAAAAATTCACAAATTTTTTTTATGGTTTTATTTTATAGACCATCTAATTATCTTTATAAAAATACCAAGTTTATTATTTTCCGTTCACTAGAACAAAAACTAAAAGTGTTTTAGTAAAAATAGATGCCATTACTTTAAGCAAGATATGTCATACTTTAAAATGCGTTTTACTCGAAATGTGTTTTTTTAAAAATGCTCAAACGGGGCCAGGGATTGCTAAAAAAGTTTTGAAAATAATTAACTAAAATTTTGTGTGCATGTTCTGTATAATAATACAAGTGTTTTAATTTTCAGATTTATCAATCACTGTTTTAATACAAAATTTACAGTCCCGTATGTGAATGTAATCGCTGGTTTTTTAAGAAATTTCATATAATAAGATAAAGTGCTCTACTTTTTGTAAAAATTTAAATATCTCTTATCCTGATGGTCATTTATTTCCAAAATGAATAACAAAGCAACACATCAGAAATGGAAAACTGAATATCTGTTCATAAACTTTTGGTACAGAAAGGGCCCCGTTCAGTAGCTCCCACAAAGGGGTGTCCTAGGGGTCCGGACTCCCCCCCCCCTAAAGCTCTTGAGTTTTTTTCGATTGATGATAATCCGAAAAAACGTAAAATTTAATTAAGTACTTGTAATTATCAATTTTTATTAATTAATGCTAATTATTAATTTAATGTTTTCGTATTGTTTTTGTACGAGTTGGAGGACTTTCAACCATGGACTTGAAAAAATTTTGTGTGCGCTACTGTCCCCTTTTATTTTATTTTTTGTAAATTTTTACCAATTTCCCCCCATTTTAGTAATAATAATTTCTTTTTCTCTTCTAAATTTCATATTTTTCTTAAAATGTACTAAACAAATCTAAAAACCACAAAATAATAACCTTACCGCCATTTTTTTAAATAGTTGTCGCAAGTAGTTGGATACCTTAAAAAACATATTATTTCAAATTATCATTTGTACTATATGGGAAAATTTACCAAAAGGTCTGTTATCAAGATTTAGTTTCTAAACACACACGCAATAACCTACAATAAGTCAAAAACACGAGGTTAAGAAACATAAAAGGAAGCAATGGGATAATAGTTGTTTTTTGGTGCATCATTATGCAGTCGTTTTGCATAATGATGATAATGATTGCATAATGATGTTTTGCATAATGTTCTTCTGGCCCAATTTTTACTAATTCAACTAACTGTACGCGAAATAGTTTGTCAAACTGCATATTTCTGAATCCACAAAAATAACCAATAGAATTACAAATCAATAAATCTCTGTTCTTTACGAAAGAGAAAATCAGTACAGCCGAAAATTGTTAATACGTGTAGCTCTTTTCAAGGAATCTCCTAATAAATGTCAACGCTTCCTTTCTTTCTGCTTTGCAGGAAAAACAAAACAAAAATCATTTATGTTTTTTAAAAAATTTTTAAAAAGCTTCAAATCATTTCCTAATTTAAATTCCCAATTTAAAGATATAAAAGGTTACTAATAATTTTCTTTCTTCAGAGGAAAAATTTTAAATTCTTAATTGCTATTCAATCGCATGTTATTCAATCTGAAATTCTCAGCCCTCTTTCCATTGTTACTTGAAAGAATAAAATATTCCAATAAATAATATTCTATTCTGAAACATAGATTTTATAAAAGCTAAAATCCTAAATCTCTTTTTAGTTAGTTTAGAGAGGATGCTTATTAATCGAAAATGATTTGTATTTATTTTCAATACTTCAATCAAAAAAGTATCTCACTTTTCAAATGACATTAAACGAAACATTAATATGAAAATTGTTTTCTGTTTCCAAATTTGCTCATTTCTTCTAGCGTCCAAGCCATTTCAATGAACTTCACCTTGGCGATGGAAAAAAAAAACACCAATGTCAGTTTCATTTTAAGGAACGGATACAACAAACTCAATTGAGTTATGGAACTAGCCAACTGAAGATTTAGCCTGTTCTCACCCTCCATCTGCTTTCTGAACAACCTCTAATTCTAGGCGTCAAAAACAAGACGGTTGATTGTTTTTGCCTGTCCAAAACCATTTTTAAAAGTTAGCGACGGAAACATCGCCATTCATCTGTCTACCTGCCACTCACAAACCCTGCGGCAGGCAGTGTAAACGGTGAGGTAATTGTTTTCAACGTAAATGATCCCCCGCTTAACCTTTCATCTGTTTTCTTATCAGTGTCAATCAAATGAGGGGAGAGTGGTATTTAAAAACGCGAAATAAACAAGTCCGTTGCTCGAAGTGACTGCCAATGGGTGTCATTTGAGAAATAGAGAAGGAAAACATCATAGAATTGACTCAAGAGGTGGTTTTCCAGTGGTTTCAGTCCGGAAATGTTAATGGATAAGTATCTGAAATGGTTAGAACATGCAAAAATCATTTTTAATGATGGCTCTTAGTATTTTGTTGCTTCTGTAACAGGGAAGTTTTATTATGTAGTCACTACTGTTTAGGTATCTATTTTCCCAAATTATTTTATTTTGCTTCATATGCTATTAAACTGATTAGAGCTTTTTTAATCCCCGTTATTAGCTTTCCCATTATTATTTTGTCAAAAATAGACTTTTCTCATAAACACAATTTTGCTAGCTGTAATTTCATATGCTATTGTTTTGCATTTTGTAATTGAAATCTAACTCTTCGTAAAAGCTGTTATGGAACGTTTGGTTCTATAACGTTAAAGTATAAAAATTTGCTGCAAAGAATTCGAAGAACAACTTTTTATTCTATTAGGCTTAGCTGCGCTTACATCAAAATGTTGCAACTAGTCTGATGCCAAAATACGGATCAGATCAGTTGCAACGTTTTGATGTAAAAAGTTGTTCTTTGAATTCTTTGTAGCAAATTTTTATACTTTAACGTTATGAACCAAACGTTCCATAACAAACTGGTGACCCGGACGTGATTCGAACACGCAATCTACTGATCTGGAGACGGATGCCAAAATACAGACTAGTTGCAACGTTTTTATGTTAGCGCAGCTAAGCCTAGTGGAATAAAAAGTTGTTCTTCGAATTCTTTGGAGCAAATCTCTACACTTATAGACCAAAACGTTCCATAAGAAAGCTTTGATACTTATTTCGTTTCGTTAGGAGATTCTAGTACTTATTTGGTAAATCAAAAGACACATCGAGTTCAAGCTTTCATTTCAGTAACAAATCAGTTTAATATTTAAAAAAAAAATATTTTTATCACATGAGATACTTGAGGAATATTATTATTATCTTTGTACTTCCTCAAGTGACATATTTCACCTAAAAATCTTTCGTGTAAATACAAACAATATTTTATTTACCTTAAAAAATTAGAATTACATTTAAAAGAATTTTCTTTTATAATACTGATTTCAATTTAAAAATCCATAGATCTGCTTGGCCACGATAGTCTAGTGGTTATGGCCACGATAGTCTAGTGGTTATGGCCTCGAACTCGTGGCCGGCATGTTAATACGAAAGTTAATACGAAAAATGTAAGAGCACACAAGAATTGTTTAGGAAACAAAGAAAAATCAAATCAATTTACCCTTATGGTCTTACGCATGAGTGAAGTTATAACAATGTAATTCTTGAATTGTTTTTTCTCAATGCTCTTCTTCTAGAAATACTCCAACGAGAAATCATCAGAAAAGTTTTTGAATTTACTCAAAGCGTCAAAAAATGATTTAACACATTAGAGTTATTTATTTTGAAATCAAATTATATTAAATAATAAATATGCCAAAAAATACAATATTTTGGGATTTATAACAGATTTACATTTTATAATTTTTTTTCCTTCATCAACATGGATCACGGAGAAATAATGTATGTTGTTTTAGTTATTTTTGTGCCCAGTCTTTCTTGTTAAAGGTTGATTTATAAATATATTACTTTTAAACCAAATATTTGGAATCTTACAGGCCAAAAATCTGTCGATGATTTATGATAGATCTTCAAAAGAAAATCAAGATTTTCTTACATACTCAAAGACAACCATTAACAATAAGCTGTTTAATTTAATTAACATATTTCGAATTTTGTAAAAAAAATGTTCAAAAAGATAAAAGGAAAAAAATCAAATTCTGTAATTAAAAAGGAATTTATTACAAGTAAATTATCTGCTTCAAAGACCGCAACGTATAATTTAAACAAAAATTTAAGATTTATAAAAACTAAATTTTTTAAACTAATTTACAAAAAAATTACTATGTGTGAGTATGATCGTGAGAGTTTATTTACGTCACATTATAAAGCCACACGAGAGCTATTGGCGACGGACTTAGTAATTTTTTATCACGGTCAGTGACGAGGATAACACCTGATCTGTGATATCACTCTCCAAGCTGCCACACTACGCCAATGGTATGATTTTGAGCTGGACACGCCCGTTACACGACGTTAACGTACATCGACTCTTACCCGTTCTACACGACGGGTCTTCAGTGACACCGCACTCGAACCTGCGGTACTTCAGCAACGAGTTCATGACCATAATCACTAGGAAAGTGTTCCTATGTTCGTGAAGGTAAAATGTATTTTAAAATCTTATGAATTCTTTACCCTTAAAATTCAAACAGAAATTTAATATTGTAAGGTTTTAATGAAAACAAGCTATCCTCATCCACACATACAGATAGTTAGAGTTAGCAGGAAAACTAGACATAGTCAAAACAACACAATTTAATTACTATTCTCAACAACAACACGAATTCAGCAATCCCAGTTAAGATAGGGACCAATTGATAAATATAGGAGCAATCACGAAGTAGACGAGGTAATTGGAGA
>BMAO01037730.1:0-76631 GCA_019973975.1 Trichonephila clavata | reverse complement strand
ATATGTTAATCAGGAATGGACTAAATTCATGTGACGTCACGATCACGTGAAAACTGTGTCACGTGATTAGGTTGCCGTTTGTTTACTACCATCGCTAGGACTATTTTGCTATCGCAGTTTCACATTGTACTTTTAAAATGTCTCATTTTGCTAAAATGGTTGTTCAATCAATAAATGAAAATATGATAGAGGAAAAGAATCACATTTTTTCATATACCAGCGCAAAATATGAGTGTTTTGAAAGCATGTTGAAACGTGAGGATTATAAAACCATCTCCTCCCTGTTTATTATGTATGCAATTACTTTGAAGAATATTTTCAATACCGACGCCAGCTTAAACCAAGCTTTATTCTCACTATTGTTGTCTTCACAAAAGAAACCTGTTCTAAAAGGATTTTGGAGAGGTGTAGACTTTCACAAACATGTAAATACTTCAAAGCAAATTTTTTTTATTTTAAATAAAATTATATTTAGATCATACATAAGAAAGCAAAATATGTTAGTTAACTTAAGCAAATTTTTGTTTATTTTAAATGAAGTTATATTGAGAACATATAATGTTTAATTAACTTAAGTTTTACTTATTTTACGCATCTTCAGAGTAGCAACAGAGGTACTTAAAGTATTTAATTATCTAAGATTCGAACACAAGAATCTGTTTATAGATAAATCATACTATTATTTTTTATAAACTATATGTAATTCAATAAGAAGAAAAATATATTTAAGACTAAAGATAATTAAATTGAATTTCTGATAATTATTGCACCTTTTCTGATGAAACATTCCCTTAATATTGTATAATAATTTTTAAAAAGTAGATCAACGTATATATTAAAGGCACTTTATACAAAGACAATTAAAAAAAAGTATTATATTTGTCATAAAAAATTGTAATGCAAACTTTTAATATAGTTCATACTAGCATTAATAACATTAATTTGTGATCCAAGTGTCGCATACCCATGCATTATATTTAGTATCCCAGATATAAAAGTGCAATTTCCAATAGAAAACTATTCAGTTCTGCAAAGCATTGTACTAACGAGTAAAATTACAAACACAAGTTTATTTAATGCATGTTTTTTTTTTTTTTTCTCAGGAAAGTTACAATTTTTTGCAATTTTTTTTTTTCGATACTTAATATAACAAGGTTTTTAAGCATTCTGTACACATGCATGACTGAAGGTAACTCTTTATTAATTTTAATGTGCTTAAAGAGCACTTGCTATAGTGACTGCAACTTAGAGAAAAGTATTAAAACAGTTAATACATGTAGAAATAACTCATTATAATCATTTAGTTAATTAGCCTGATATGTACTTATATTAGTTAAATAACTCATAATAATGGATAATCACATTACAATGAATATATCTGAAAATTATATGTTAATATGAATCATTGCTTTAACTAAAAAATGAAATAGTATTTTCTTTTATTACTTTAGACAATCATTTCTAAAAAAAAATTTCAAACGTTTTTAAAGAAAATTACTAAGTAAATCAGGCAGTCAAAGATAGAGAATGTATTTATTAGAAACATTTCAAATATCTTTAAATGCTCAAATATTGTAAAACACAACATATATATAAAGTATTTATATGCAATACATTGTAAAAATAAAATTCATTTTCATTCAGTAACTGTTCCACAGTAAAATAAAATATTCATTCGAATTTTAAGTGTAAGTAGGCAAACTTGATGTAAATATAGTGTTAAAAAATTTTCATTTTTATGACAGGATAAATACCATATCAACTCTAATATTTTATGTACAAAAAAGGGGGGGGGGAGGCGATGGAAAAAAAAATACACTTTCACCAAAAAATAATTATCTACATTTATCTAAAACTTTCATATTACCGAAAATCTATATACACAGGCTTCAAGAAACAAATGTTTTTGCAAGTTTAAAATGTACTTCAAAAAAAAAAAAAAAAAAAAAAAAAAAGATATCAAACAAATCATCAAATTAAATTTGATCATTTCTAAAAATTTTTGCCTTTTGCGATGGTATCATTCCCTTTATGAATATTTTATTTTAATTTAAAGAAAGAAATGACATCAATTTTTAACACTAAATAATAATTATTAATAATTTAGAAATCAATAATTTGTAAAATGTAAAAATCAAAGAAAAATTTATTTAATTTTTGTAAAAATTCCTTTCACAAATTATCATCAAATTGTTTTACTTCAGAATAAATATTTTCTCTTGTGTTTGAATTATGAATTAAAATTATAAGCAGACATTTTTTTATATTATATACACTTAACTGACTATTTGATAATAATAGTGAGTTCTTTTTAAGGAAACGATACAATTGTTATTCGATAGTCAAACAGTTTCAAGTTTTTTAAAAGAAGTTGTATTGATCCTATATACTGTAAGCCATTCTTGCGCAAACTACTAAATTAATTAAGAATTAAAATAACTATTAGCTGTGTACCAAGTGCTAGGATCCAACCTAAATAAATATACCAGCTAACACTATTTGAAGCAGACGAATACCTAATTAGATAAATAAATCAGAATAAAGCAAAAATTATATCAAAGAGTTGTTGAGAGTTTTTCCTAACAAATATATACACTAGAATAATGCATAAAATACAATGATATCATATATTTTAATTAGATAAATTAAAGCTAAAGAATGTCAACAACTTGCATATTGGATTCTACCATGGTATTGAAAAGCACGTGCAATTGTTGCCCAATTTGTCACGTGATTACTCGCTTGGTGCCAGTCAGTCGCGAATTTCCCCCATTAACGTGTGATTCTTTAAAGGCTGAAACTGTCAATTTATATTTATACACCAGGAAAGCAGATAGAGAGCTAGCTCACCGATCTCCATTAAACACTCACAGACGCGGCCCTTCAGAAACGCTCACTGTCAAGCCACTCCCACCTCCATCCCTCTCAACCAATCAGGACGATCTTCCCTCATGAAGGCCCTTCAACGAAAAGGCCCTACACATCAAGTATGGGACGGAGGAACGCTTCGCGTTCCAGTTTCCCAAAGATGGTCAGCTATCATCATTATCATTATATTTATCTTCGTATCATCAAACCCCCTGAATGTCTTTATAACAGGTAAGCTAAAACTTTATATATATATAATTCCACTCTTTTAAAAGAAGAAGAAATTCAGTAGCGTTTCAATTTCAACAATATCCTATCTATGACTAAAATATGTAATATTACACAGGTAATTATATTTGTGGCAACAGCTATTTCAGATTCGCAAGTAAAAAAACTGGGACTTTCGAAGAAAATGAAATTAAAAAAATATATTCTTTTAGTGATAGGATATTTTTCAAAACTTAACTCTTGTTTTTACCATGTATTATGTACACTCTTATTTGTCTAGAGTGGGAGGGGGCGGTATAGAAATATTCCCTAGAAAAAGGGGCGATATCGAAATATTTATTAGAAAAGGGGGCGCCAGTTCAAAAAATGTTGGGAACCTATGCGCTTGCTGAATAAAGCATCAATCTACACTAGATAGGGATGATCTCCTGTACGAGAAAATGATCACTTCGGGATGACACAGTCTCGTTTTCGTGAAGAAAACTCTGGTCTACAGTTGTTGACACTGAGAGTCAGATCAGCTTGAAACTTGGATTTGTTTGTGTTTTATGCTTTCTTAAAGGAAAGTCAAATGTCCTGTCGTATGCTTAACAACCTTTTTAACAGAACACCCCGAACTTGCGCGATAAGTGGGACTGAATGATAACCATGTAAGTCGGGGTGTAATTTCACATATAAATTCACGTAAATTATTTTTATTTGGGACCGGAGACCGAAGGAAATAATAATTTAGAAAAAAATGTGCAATATATAGAATCTTCGATAACACACAAGTACATAATCGCAAACTAAAGTTATTTTAATGTAGAAGGTTTTATAAAATCTAACAAAAATAGTCTGTCGGCTCAAAGATTTTTTCTTCTCCCACAAAACTCCCTCATAGCATGCTAGAAGTTTTTTTTTTTTATTCCTTGTTTTTTGTAGAAAAAATACGCTCTTCGCGTTGCAGTCTGTATTTTCTAAAATCTGTGACCCCTTTTTAATTAAACTGAGTTTTTCTGTGTCAAATTACCAATCGTCATTCGATCTTCTGATTGGACTGGGTCTAAAGACTCAAGTTTTTCATTTTCTTGCTCTTGCTCATGCATTTCTATGAGCTCATCCATTGCCAGCTCCTGATTGTAGGAATCCAGCAGAGTTCTTGAACGTCACCACTATCCACTTCCAAATTTATTTGCCTGGCAAGGTAGACTTCTTCGTTCAAATTAATAATTTGATCAGTCTCTGGCACTAATTCCGCCTGCGTTTCAGTGGGTGGGGTGGGGGGGGGAGACGAATTGACGATGTTTGAAAATTGTATAGCTACGAATTCGCGTAAGTCTGGGTAGCGTAAGTCGAAGTATTACTGTATGTTTATAGACATATTTTTATAATCAGAATTTTTATTTTATTTTATTTTTTATTTTTTAAAAATGATCCATTTATTGTATGTAAAACAATATCTCTGTTACAGCATATAAACATTACTAACTGCTAAGGAAACTTTTGAGCCTATTTGAGTTTTTATTAGTCTTTTAGTGTTTGGTGTTAAATTTGCAACTGAGAGTAGCATTAAATTCTTCTAATTTGAATCAGTTATTCTTGCCCTCTTCTTTATACACCATTCGAATGCTCCGCTGCGAAGCGCTGGATCTCTAGCTGGTCAGTCATTGGCTGCCAAAAATTAATTTGAATATTTGTTTGTTAACAATGCGTAACGTACACCCCCGTATCGCGAGAGGGCCCAGGACTCCAGGAGGCTGAAAGCTTGACTGACGCCAAGTACGGTTTGGGGCCCAAAACCGTACTTTGCAAGGGGGCTCTAATATTCATCGTTATGGCACTGCTGGTAAACTATGTGCTTATACTATTTCAATAAATTCGGATAAATCACTTTTGGTGCTTCGCTTTTTAAGTTACGCAGTATATTTTTAAATTTGCTCTCTCTTGCCTGTTCATCTAAAACAGTGGTTCTGAACCACCGTGCCGCCAAATTTATAAATTGTACCGCCAAATGTTTTTAAAATTTTAAATCCAAATGTTTTTACAGCCGCCCATCCGGTATAGTGGTCAGTGAAGCTGACTGCGGTGCCGTAGGGACTGGGTTCGAATCCCGGAGAAGGCATGGATGTTTGTGTTGTAATCCTTTCTTCTGTCTGTGTTGTATGCCCCCGTGTTATACATTGCGTGGTGCACGGGGTTTATAAATGTTAAAGAAAAAAAAATGTTTTTACAATTAATACCAATATATACATTCCTTCTAGTCTCCTTTTAAAATACTTTATTTTTTTTTTTGGTTCAGGACTAACAAGTTAATCTTAATCGTAATTTAATAGTAACATTACATCAGAAAACTCAGCCCCGCTCTTTTACAACCAATCACGGCTCCCGTTAGAAATGAGTCACGCGATCTTCACAGCCAGTATATATAAGAGAAATTTCTTTTGTGCTCGCTGTTTTTGTCTCCGTCTCATTATCTTAAATATGTGTAAATAGCTGCAGCACTTTTATCATTTGAGGGATGTCTTATCCTTTGAGTGTGTTTTATGATAAGCTTATTGTGATGTCATAACATCATTGAAATTTCATGTGAAAATAAAGAGTAAAATTAATTCAGAAGAGCTTTCCATTCATCAAGAAACAATCAACATAAATAATCATTGGCAACTTTACATATAAGTAATCCACACAGATAAACACTGGACAATGCTACAATATAACTCCCCAGATTTAGTACATATACATTTATATATATTCACGAACTCGTGGCTGGTGTATCCTGAATTCGAGTCTAAGTGTCTCTGAAGACTCACCGTATAGAGAGGGTGGTTCACATTAAATCTGTTGAAGCTCAAAGTAGTTTCTTTGCAGTGGTGTGGTAGTTCCGAGAGGGGTGTTGTGCTCGTCACTTGACCGAGGTTCAAAGTTGCGAGATCTGTTGCCAATAGCAAATGATCCCCCCCCCCTTGCCCTATATATAGGGGTGTTCTTTTATTATTATTATTGACTTTGTATATTTGTGTTGTGTTATTTGTATGAATCTATCTTTAATTTGTTTTATGTGATTATATATGTGTATTAGGAATTTACCTGCTGTGTACTGCTATGTTGTTGTTGTTGCTAATACCATCTGTCAGACGTAGTCAGATCGAGGCCCACGAAATTCATCATGGTATCGGGCTAGATTGTACGTCTGTCGTTTAGCCGTAGCTTTGAGCACCATGCAGGTGACAGTACGATTTGGCTCGGTTCCACCCAAATTTTGTGGAAGAACACCTTGGGAGTGGTCAGGAATCTCCCACCTCTCTTCCCCTTCCACCAACCTCACGAGAGGACTTGCGACTCGACTGCTATTTAGAGTACACCCATGCCGCAAAGGCACTGTACATTTACAAACATCTATTCCTTCTCTTGGATTCGAACCCAGGCCCTACGGCGCAGCAGTCAGCGTCACTAGCCACTATACCGGATGGGCGACGTGTATTGCTATAAAAATGCAAAATAAGATTTTTTTTCAATCAAGACTGAAGCCTCGTGTTGCTTTATATTGCGACTTTTAATAAACACTCACTCACTCACCTTGTGTCTAGATTACAGATGTACTATACATTAACAATTATTTACGTAAAAACTTGGCTATAAGTACTTTATTGAGCGCTTGGAGTTAGTTGACCAAAATATGACTTTCACGCTAGTAAAATTATCTATTAAACAAATCATTTCCTATACTATTTTCTATTGCGCGAACAACCGTTTTTTCTTCTGAAAGAACGGTTCAGGAAGTGTCAGAATTTCGAATCGAGGAAGGAGGAACGAGGATACCTGCGAATTTATATTTTGACTTGGGGACATTTGTGCTCTTAGTAAATGTAGCCTTGTTATATAATGCGTTTATAAATGCTGGGCTTTGTGGACATAATTCAATTAATATAGCCTTTAGCTTAAAATGTTTCCCACCCCTCGAATGAAGAGGCGTAAGGCTACATTTCCTATCAGTGGTGAAATATTTCCCCCAAACTCGTTTCTTTTCATTCAATAATAATAATAAAAAAAGCACTTGAAGTAGTTTCCTTTTCGAAAGATAACGATGTTTTGACTGTTTTTTCTTTCTTCGGAAGAAAAAAAGAAAGGAATAATGTGTTTGTTTTAAATTTTTATTTTCTTATCACAAGTTTTCATTCGAAATGTAAGATAAACGCTTCCATTATGAATGCTCCGTTGAATGATACAAAACGAACACTGATGTCTCTTTTAGAATAAACGTTGGGACGCTTGTAACACGTTTCTTGAGTGGTGAATATTTTAACTGGGCGTTTTTGATATATCATTGCCGCGATATCAAATAACCTTAAGGTATGTGACTACCTTCGGAGCACTTTTTTTTGAAATATATAAATTTTCAACTGAATAAACTTTTTTTTATTTGAAATGGGGCATAAAACTAGGAATTCAAGTACAATTCCCACAAAATTAAAAATAATTTTGGATATATTGGGAATTTTGAGTGAAATTTTAGTGAAAAATTGCAGTTACGGTAAGGATTGTATTGAAAATTCTAATTAATATATTAAAATAATATTTATACCGCACATAAAATATATTATTATCTGTGCTTAGAGCTATAAAATTTGTGATACTTTTGAAAAGTTTTTGAAGTATGGCATTTTTTATGCAAGAACTCAATTTTTTACAAAAAACTAATGTTATTTTCTCACCAAAAAGTGCAGTAAAATACATAAATATCTACACAGGAATTAGATTATAGTCTAGACTGGAAATAAATCTAAATAAAACATTTTCTGAAAATTTGAATTTAATATCTTAAGAAGTTCTGTGGTGAACTTTACCGTGAAGCAAAAAATTGAAAAACACAGTTTCTCAGAAAGATTTAAAGATTTTAATGTGGTATAAAAATTTTTCTACTAATTGTACATTTTTTAAACTCATCATATTTATGGGTCAAGATCTCTTTAGCTTCATGTTTAACTAATTCGGACTTTTTTTAAAAACTTTTGCTGTTTTCTGGAGAGTTTTATAGATTATAACTATTGTCATTTTTAGTGAAGGTATGATGAAAAATTCCATTTACAGAAAATTCTAATAAATGTATTCAAATAATATTTATACAGTACGTGAATAACATCTTTATATGTGTTAGGAATTAAAAGATTTGTAATACTTTTGAAAGCTTTTTTAATTATGCCTAATTTTATGCAAAAACACGATTTTTCAAAAAATTATTTTTTTCATAAAAAAACAATAAAGTACATAAATATATACACAGAGATTAGAGATTTTGATTCAAAACACAGATATAACTACTAAATAAAAGATGTTTTGAAAATTTCAATTCAAAATCTTAAAAATATTTTGAGTAAGGACGTACTTCCGGTTTTGTAAACTCCATTTCCGGTTTACTAATTATGCTATAACTTAGCTTCTAAATATCGTAGAAATAAAAATAGAGTGTTTTTGTAATCTTAAATGTATGGGCTATAAAATAAAAGCATAAAATCAATTTCGAAAAATTTCCCCCAATTTCCCCCATACCTTAAGAATGCGATGATTCCAGTTTTTGAAATTAAGAACGAAAGTTCAGATTATCAGCTCAAGTGTAGTTTGTAAACAAAATAATACATCCTCTATAAGTCAGAAATTTTCATCCTAATTGAATTAAACTGATATCAGAGATATGATTGACGGTTTATTCAAGTCGCACTCTGAGGCAAACCGAGGAAAAACGGACCTGATAAGTTAAGACTCTGTCAAAGGACGCGAGTTCGAGTCCTAGTGCCCTTGAAAGCTCGCTATGCAGAGGCGTTAAATCTGTCGATCTAACCCCGGGGTGGGGATTACGTCGACTACGATCGACCAGTGGACCGCCAAGACATTTTGGGGGTGACCGCCTAAAAATTTTACCAGTTAGTTATTATACACCGAAAATTCAAGATTGGCTGACAGTACGCAGATTATGCCTTCTACTGACTATAACTACAAAAACTATCTTAAGATAAAAAGGCTTTATTTTTTAATGTATTTTGAATTGTTTCATAATAAATGTATCATTTGATATAATTATATTTGAGGCTATTATTATTAAGTTTGTATCTTGTGTTTTGCTTTAAACGTGTTTTAAAACTGTTGTTTTTCTATTTTAGTTCTGTTGGTAAATACGTATTTCGTACTTATTATTAAGTTATAATAATAACCTTTTTTCCTTACCTCGCTACACCTACGACGCTGGGCAGTAGCGCACACAAGAATTTTTAAAGGGAAGGGGTCGGGTTTTGAAGGTATACCATTCTCATATCATACTCCAATAAACAGCAAAACATAATTTTTTTTTATTTTGTCGATTGTCGGGAAGAAAAAATAGCAAAAGCTAAATTACTGAATAAATAATTAACATTAATAAATAAAAAAAATACTAATATCAAATACTTAATTACATTTTACTTACTATATAAATGAAACTATAATGAATCGGGAAAAATGAAAGGTTAGGAGGGAGGGTCCGGACCCGTGGACATCTCCTCCATCCTTGTTTGCGCCACTGACACTGCGTGGACCGCAACTCCTAGAAAAAACTAGAAGTAGCCCGTACCCTGAAAAAGTCTGCCCACCCCTGATCTAACCCTTTGGTGGAGTGTGGTAATTTGGAGAGGGGCGCCAGCTCATGTTTCATCCTCGTCACTTGACCGAGGTTCGAAATTTCAAAATATGTCGCCAATACCCCTGTTGTTGCTTTTCGTGCGACGTTAACAAACAGTCACTCACTGTCAAGTGACGTGTACGACACCAGAACTGGCATCATACTCTCCAAACTTTCCTACCTCACCAACGTGAGAACTTCGAACTTCGACAGATTCAATGTTTAGAGCTCCTCTGAACGCCGGTAAAAAGGACGACTCGACAGATATAACGCAGGACACGAGTTCACGGCTGTTTGGTATTAGGGTTTAGGGCTTAAAATGAATTAAGTGGTCTGTGCAGCTGGGTAATCAGGGGGGGGGGCATTCAAACAAGTGTTCCATGTTGTGATTACTTTGTCAAGGTTCAAAATTACAAAGTTCGTCGCCAATAGCCTTCGTGACTAAAATTTTCATATTGGTTTTGGTAAAAATTTTGGATACCTGCTCTAGTGTCAACCGCGTCATCTGACCGTGTTCAAAAAACTAATCGTATAAGGTATAACGGACTTTATATGGAATAGTGAGTGAGCACTATTCAGTTACTCGATGGATTTTGGTGACGGATCTCGTAATTTTGAGCCATGGTCAAGTGAGGAGGACGACATCTGAGTTAGCCCCTCCCCCTCTCCTAACTACCACACCACACCAACGGGAGGACGTTTGTCTCCATAGATTTAACGAGAATCTATCCCCTTCACGGCCGGTCTTCAGTGGTACTAGGCTCGAACTCGTGGTACGCCATCCACGAGTCCGTCACCTTGACCACTAAGTTACCACGGCCGCGACTTTATATAGAAATAGGCAACCAGAGTTTTGTCACGCTAGTCAATTTTTGATGGCATTGAGCTCGTTATAGGTGATGTTTTCATTGAGTCGTTTGTTCGAGTCCTATTTCCACTAAAAAAAGAAATGTTACTTGTTATGGAGACTGCTACATGAGCTTGTAAGTTCTCAAGTTGGTGTGACGTGGATGTGTAAGGTGCCGTTTAAGGTAACGACCTTATCATTTGACCAAAGGTTCAAAATTATGCTGTATAAATGGACTTTGAGTAGAAGGAAGGCAGAAATTGCTGCTGAAAAGATGTTCATTGAAAAAAAAAGAGCAATTATGATGAAATTTGAAACAAGATTGTGTGTGTGTGTAATTACTAACAAGTCATTTGGAATTTAAATTATATATGTTACAGGACACAAAAAAAGTCTCTTATTCCCGAAGATTATTGTTTTATTTTATTATGCGTTTAAATTGATAAAATCAAGTTGAAATGTATTTACATCAGTGAGCAACACCTTTTTAAATTTTTTTTTTCTGTAAACAAACTTAGGCCCTGAAATTCTCCTAAAATACTTTCAAGCCATTTCCTCTTAAAAATTAAGGCCTCTCTCTAAGTAGACAAATAAATGCAATTAAATAATACGCTTCTAATAATTTTTAAAATGTAGAAATGAATTATAATACAGTCCGTTCTGAAATTATAAGATCATATTTATTTTGGAAGTAATGAAAGTTTCTCATATGGCAAATTAAACACATGAAATATGATATTGCAACATCTTTTTTATAATTAGCTTTCAGTAATAATGAAATGGACTGTTAACAAATTACAAGACCTCTCGTCTTAAAATAATATATGAAAATAGATATGATATTGATCGTTCTTTTCTTACCGAAATCAGACAAAAAATAATTACATAATCGGAAAGATGATTTTTATCACCACTATATGGTATGATTGTTTTTACATAATAACGATATTTGCCATTTTTTACGATTGTTTCTAAAATGAGTCAATATCGATGCGTTTTTATGAAAAGAATTTTTCAATCGTTCTGTAAGGACTTCTTTTCATTGTAAAGAATCGATATTCTATACTAAGAAAGTCCCTACTTTGGTCTTTTAGAATCAGTGATTTAAAATATAAAATACGAAAACTTTTTTTTTTTTTTACGATTTTCCAAAAGTGATCAAAATTCTAATTAATTATTTAATAACTTCGTCATTTATAAAAATAATTACATGAAACTTTTTTTCTGTTTGTCAAACATTATTATCCGTGTTCTGTCCAAAAGTTGAAATAATTACTTAAAAATTACGGATTTTAAAATAGTTTTTCTGTTTTTCATGTAATACCCTATTTACAAAAATTCTTACGCAGTATTTTTTCTTTTGCACCTTTTTTTGCTTAAAAATTACCGTTGTTTGTTATCGATGTGTGAAATTTGGAAAGTATAACTTAAAAATTAAACCCTCATATAAATTAAAAACTTTAAAAAAAATTCGCGAACTACATTTACTGTTGTTTTGTCTACTGAAGTGATTAGCGTCGAAAACCTGTTTTTTGAGCTGATCGACTTTCTCGCGAGTAATGACTTATACTCCGTTCCACCTTTACTTGGCACTCCAAATCACATCTGCTGCTGAGTTACACAAGAAGATGAGGTTGACTATAACAAATGAAAATCACCAAATTTAGCCAGTAAAATACATGCGTGTCAAAAAATAAATTTTTGTTTCATTATAGAAACAAAAATTAATTTTCGAAAACATTAGAAAGAACAAAATGTTGAAGTGTTTCTATAATTTCGAATGTTTTTCTTATATGGTGAATGTAAATAATGAAGATTCGAACTGAATTTTATTATTCGTTAGAGCATTTATTGTTATAAATATATCTAATATATAAAATTCTCGTGTCACAGTGTTTGTAGCCAAACTCCTCCAAAACGACTAGACTGATTCTTATGAAATTGTGTGCGTATATTCAGTAGGTCTGAGAATAGGACGTAAGCTATTTTTCATTCCAATATTGCAATTAGTTGAGAATTATTAATTAAAAACCTTAATACGCCTAATTGTCTTCACCCTGCGTGTTGTTTTTCCCGCCTAGCGTCGTGAATGAACAGAGGGTGAAATTTTTCGGTACTCTCGACGTTATATTTAAACAGTCATGCAATTTTTGTTTTTCAAATCAGACAAAAATTAATTACAGAATCGAAAAGATCATTTCTTTCGCCACAACACGGTATAACTTTTTTTGCAAAATAATGATATTTTCTATTTTTTACAATTTTTTTAAAAAAGGATTAAAACTGATGCGCTTTTATGAAAAATTGTTTCTAAATCGTTGCGTATGAATTTATTTTCGTGTTATTCAAACTATATTTTTTTACTAAATAATTTCATGCTTTTTTCTTTTTAAATCAGTTATTTCAAAAATAAAATGCCAAAAACTTTTTTTCTACGATTTTTTAAAAAAATACTCAAAGTTTTAACTCAACATTAAATAACTTCGTCATTTATTAAAATTATCACATGAAACTTTTTTTACGTTTGTAGAATAATGTTATCCAATTTTTGTGCGAATATTGAAAAAATTGCTTAAAAATTACGGATTTTAAAATTTTTTTTGTGATTTTCGTAAAATACCATTTTTGCGAGCAATAATTTAAACAATCTTTTTTGTACACTTTATTTCAAAGTGTTTTATTTTTGCAATTAATGTGTGAAATTTCAAAACTTTAACAAGTAAGTTAAACCCTAAAAAAAAATGAAAACTTAAAAAAAAAAATCTCAATTGCGTCTAGGTCATTCACTTTTCGTTAGCTTTCTGTTTGGAAGACGGGAAAGGTTGAGGTAGTTTTGAGTCTTTTGCTGTGTAGGTAAAAAGGGGAATTCCCTCATAACATTGCTAGTTGGGGCGAGACGCTGATTCATATAACGCATCACAATCGAAAGTTTTTTTTATTCTTAAAGATTGATTTATTGAAGAACAGTGGAATATAAGAAAAATATATCATAAAAAATATAAGGAAATATTCTTAAATATATTTTTATCACATAGTATTATTTTCTTTTTGAATTTTATACTGTGAAATGAATCAATATCGTTGCGTTTAAATAAAAAGGATTTTTAAAACTCTTAGAATCAGTGATTTAAAAAATAAAAAGCCAAAAACTTTTTTGAACAAATTTTAATAAAACACTCAAATTACTTAATAATTAATAATTTCTTCTTTTATAAAGATAATTGCATGCAATTTTTTTCCCGTGTGTCGAACACTTCAAAAAACCCTCACAATTTTACTTCAAGATTTAAAATAGTAGTGAAATTTTGTAATTTGAAAATTTTCAACTTCTCTGTCTTTTTTCAACATACAACTATTTTTAAAAAAACTACATTTTCGTTTCCGGGACTAAAAAATTGCAACGAAAGAATTGAAAAGTGAGTGAGTGATTTGTAAATTCGCACTGTTCGCCTTTTCGAGTGCTTTTGGCGACGGACCTCGAAATTTTCAACCATGGTCAAGTGATGAGGACGACACCTGAGCTTTCACCCATCTATCCTAATTACCACACCAACGCAAGAACAAATTTCGAAAAAGGGAGTTTTAATGACATAGTTAAAGAAATCACTCACATCGCGCATACACACACATAAGTGCTATCATCCTGAGGGAAATAGGAAATTCCCATGAGGATTAAGTTATTCACTCGGTAAAAGCCCATGCAACGCCGGGCTAAGCGGAGAGGAAAGAAACAAAGAAATCAAAGTAATTTCGAAAAATAATATTGGAAGTGCTGATTTTGTGAAGAGAAGGGAAAATGTTAAACGAGAAAGCCATGATACGCTCTCACGGGCCTTGCACTCACATCGATCGCGTCACACCCACACAAAAGTGCTGGCGTCAGAAAGAAAGGAGGAAATTAACATGGGGATTAATTTATACCCTCGGTAAAAGCCCGTGCAACGCCGGGCCGGGTCAGCTCTAGTATATATATATATAATATATATATATATATATATATATATATATATATAATGTGAACTTTAGCATATACAGTAGGTGGTCCTAAACTACTGAAGAAACAGTATCATGTATTTTTCTCATACTTGGTGGCGATTTCCATACTGATTTCGATAAAGGTGAAGGATTTAGATTAGTACAATTAAAATCAGAGCTTAATTTAATTTTGTTTCTGGTAGAGCGCTGGGGCGACTGGGTGTGGTACAACCATTGATGTGATGTTTTCACGATTCGTAAATCTACCGACGCTCCCGTATCATACCTTAGTTACGTATGGCCTCTTATCAAAGTGATTAATAATGGTGAGAGTTTTAATGTAACTAATACTCAAAGTGATATTAATAGTAAATTAAATCAACCTTTTCTTAGCAATGCACTTATGTACTATGAGTAACACATATTTATGTAACATAATTGATGTAAATTATATATATATATATATTATTTTACCGCGAGTCAATATAAAAAATGTGAATAGAATATAGAATAAAGAAAATACATGCATGGTTTCAGTATTATATGAGATGCGTTTATTTACCCTGTTTGGGTACTATATTATCAAAGACAACCGTACTTAAGGTATAAACACCAGTCGTGTGTCGGAGCCGACACGCACAGTTTTTTTTTTAAAACTATTCCTAGATGGATTTAGATGTATGGTGAGAAACAATATCTCCTAAGCTGAAATACCCAATTAGTACAACCTATTACGGTAACTGAAACGTGACAATGCTTCACATTTTGCTTTTTCTTTTTACTTTTAAAAATCAAGGGTACTTTGCTGCATCTGTAGATGCATTATTTATGAGAATTAAGTAACAAGTACGCTAGAAAATTGAATTTTAAAATTGTAAGCAAATGTGATGTGACTTTGATTCGGGTACACTTTCTTCAAAATTCGTTTTATATATAATATGTATTGTAAAACACTAATTTTTCTATACCAGTGATCTTCAAACTTTTCCACTCACGGAACCTCTAGAACATGAAGGTGCTTTCGTGGAACTCCTAGAACTAGAAAGTGTTTTTGCTTCAAATGCTTAGAAGAATATATCTCAAAATAATATTTCAAGAAGATCAACATGTTATAGGTACTTTATGTAAAGGCAATTTAAAAAGTATTGTATTTATTATTAAAAAATTCTACTCTAATTTCTAAGTATAATTTAGTCATTAATGAAATTAATTTGTGATTCAAATGTCACCTACTCATGTAATATATTTGGTAACTTGCTAATTTTTTTCACATGAACTGTCAACTTCTTTGTTTATTGAGATTTATGTTCTGAATGACATTAAAATGTTTATAGCTGTGTGAGAAGTCTCGTGTATTTTACATGAGATAGAATTTGCAACCTAAAATTTAGAAGCTGTTCTTGCTTAAATTTAGATTTTAACATCAACTCTGTTGATATGTTGTTCCTTTTCCTTCATTATAGGTGTTGTTTTCCACATATGTAAAAAGGTGCATTTTCCATTAGAAAACTATTTAGTTTTCAAGATATTGTGCTAACTACAAGTGTAAAATTATCTAGTGGAATCCGAGATAGTAAACATAGGGTACTCACAATCTAGTAGAAAATATATCTATAACAAGTAATAAAAAAAAAATTTATAAGTTAATTCCTACTTAGATCAACAAAAACAAAATTATTTTAGTTTATTTTTGTAAAATAGTTACATTAATATAAATATGTACATACATATGACAGAATCACAACATTAAGTAATAATTAATTTTTATTAATTATCTTTAAGGTATCGTATTGTCATTCAAAACAATCGGGAAAAAAAATTCAGTTCAACTGAATGCTTTGAAACGTGAGGGAAAAAAATCTTTTTAAGATTTTACCCAAGTCGCTAAAAATGAAGCCAATGTGGCTGTATCTGTAATTAATTTCAGACAATTAATTTTAATTAATTATAATTAGATTATCGTATTCTTACCCAAAATAATAGTGTATAGAAAATTTCAGCTCGAATGAGCGCTTTAAAATGTGAGGGAAGAACCTTTTCAAGTTTTGACACTAGTCTCCAAAAATGATGCCAATGTGGCTGTATCTGTAATTCTTTGAATAATTAGTTTTAATCTATTAATTTTTATTAATTATAATTAAATTACTGTATTGTCATCCAAAAATAATCGTGTATATTAAATTTCAGCTCAACTGAATGTGTTACAATGTATTTTATTAACGCTTGAAAATTTGAACAAGATAAATATATATATATAAATAAATATATAGAGAGTGAACTATAATAGTATCAATTTAAAAAGATAAAACGTACTAATATTATTTTATTATATTTCAATAAAATTTTCAGTTTTGATGAATAAGGGGGGGGGGGTATGAGATTAAAATTTTTGTGGGTGTATAAAGTTCATACTGAACGTGAATCCGTTTTGCATACACACTTATATACTTCTCTTTGATTTTTTTTTTATTGTGACACGTGGAACCTTTGGGTATGCCTTGGGGAACCCCAGAGTTCCGTGGAACTTAGTTTTAAGACCACTGTTCTATTCGAATAATGTAATTTTTCTGTATTATATGTTCAAATTTAATGAAAATTCTACATTTTTTGTGCAAAAATTAAGGAAAACATTTCTTATAATGCTTACTCAATCAGCTCTAAAATTTTCAAATTTTAATAAAAAAATTAAAATTTTAGTACATTTTCTAGATAAATGCATCTAATTGGTTTTAGTAATACTTTTACTAATATACGTTTATTACTTTTTTCTCTAACTGCTTTGAAGTTTTTCAAAAATATTGCTAAAATTTCACCTATAATTGTGATTTTTTTAAAATTCAGGTGATTTATTTTAAATTTTTAAGTTAAATAGTAATATTTATTGGTATTGAGTCCTAAAAGAGCTTTTATAATGTTTTAGTATGCTATTTTGTTAAAAAGTACTCTGTATACCTTAAATTGTGTAAAAAAAAAGTTCATTTTTCATTGTCGTAGACCAGGCATGTCAAACTCATTTGATATCACGGGCCACATGAACTTTTTTATATTCAGTTGAGGGCCGCATGTTTTCAATGCTCAAAAAATTAATTAAATAGGGTATTTAGAATGATTATATTCTTATTTAAAAATCAATGTATTACATATTCTACATACATAATCGCTTAATATTTCCTTTCATTTTTTAAACTATACATGTTTTATGTGTTTTATTAAAAACAAAAATAAAAGTTGTGTATTACGAAATACAATTTAATATTTCTTTTATACGATATTTAACATCGTTTGTTTTCTCAAAACGCAAGTCGTCAAAACTTGGTTGAACATATTGAGCTGATGTAATTTTTAAAAAGAATGATAATAAATGTTTATCATTTAATCTTGACCTTTCAAAATGTTTGCTTAAAGAAAAAAGTTTTTGCATAAATAAATGCTTCCAAACATAGCGATTCATTATATGCGTAACAAATGATAAAATTTTAAGAAACCGATCTACAGATGAATATGCATACAAATCTAGAGTTTCAATTTACAAACATTTTTACTTCAGCAAGGAATCACAATAGATTTCAATTAATTCCATTTGTAAATTTTCATGAATAATTTCAATATCGATAGATAGATGTAAAGTTAAAAATTAAATTGTTATTCAAATTTTTTAAAATTCAGAAAATATTCGATCAAATTCCATCTTTAACAATTCAATTTGGTGAGAATGTACTATAAATTTTTATTTAAGTGATTTAATCAATAAATTTTGAAATCTTTCAAAGTGAGAAGTTTTCTCTTTGTGTTCGTAATAATTTTTATTTGAAAGCGTTAATATCAAATAGCATCCCAACAAAAAGATTTTTGTCTTGAAACTTAAGTTGACTTGTAAGATTAACTGAGAAAGCCAGGGGTTTTCTCATTTGATACTGAATCTTTTAATTCTGAATCTTTTCTCCTCTGTTAATTCAGCACATTCATAATTTTTTCTTTGCTTCCAAAATATTAATAATAATTTTATCCAGAAAATTAAAAAATCATTTTAACACTTTATGACTCGAAATTCATTGAACTTTCGAATAATATGGTTGACCGATAAATTCACATTCTATATCTTCCAGAAATGAAGCAAATCGACTATGCTAAAGTCTACATGCTGGAATATAGTTACAATTTTACTAACTGCTTTAAAACATGTCCAATATATCCAAGTTCATACCCAAGAACAGTACTTGCTATGAAATAATACAATGAAAATGTTTAAAATTACCATGCTGTTTGCTTGTTTCTTTTAATCTCGCTGCTCTTTTAGTAATACTGGTCATGGTAGGTGCACTATCAGTTGCAAGATAAACCAACATTTTTTCCAAGGAACATTTTATCTCAAAACTTCTTTAAATGCAGTAAAAATATGTATTATGCACAATAGAGGACTCGAATTGACTCAGTTCACGACTATTTCATCACATCTGCTGGTTACAGAATTTCGACTTAAACTTATACATCTAAATTGTTTTGCTTGTGTTGGACATATATATATAATATATATATATATATATATATATAATGCCGTTTTTTTTTCTTTCTTTTTTTTCGAATCCAAGTCACCATCAATACTAAGCTGCACCCCAAATTCTCAACAAATTTTTGTGAAAAATTAAAAATAGTGGAAGAGGGTTTATCGATATCAAATTTTACGAAATTAAAATAAATTTAAAATAAGAACTAATAAGAAAGGAATAATAATTTATTTTATCAGTATTATAAACTTTTAATTACATGCATGCCCTCTTAATTGCACTAAATACCCTATCCAACAAATTTCTTTCCTTACGATTCCAAGCCGCACCGGATATTTTCAGCAGCATTAACATTGGGAAAAAAATACGGCTTAGATTCGAGTAAATACGGAAATTCCTCCGCTTTAATTAAGCATTCACGAATAAAATCTTCTTTAGTAAATGGTTTCGATTTGTGCTTACGATTAAAAAAGTAATAATATATAACTAGTTTTTACTGCAGTTGTATTGTCTTCAATGAATTTAGGTGGCTGCGGTAGCCTAGCGGTCACACAAGGTAACGAACTCGAGTCATGAGTTTGAGCCTTGCAATACGAGTTTGAGCCTTGTACCAATGAAGCTGATGCAACATATTTGTGACTGTTCTTAGATTTGTGCCATAGTGCCTTTTAAAATCATATTCCTTAGCAACTGAATTACAGTTTTCAGATGCCAGGCACAATATTTTATTCTTGCTTTGGGCATAAAAATATTGCAGTTCCCATTTTTCTTGAAAATTACGATGTTCATCGTCAGTTCACATTTTCTTACTCTGTTCTAGAAGTTTGACTATGCTTCTATTAAATAACTTTCTAGTTTAATATGACTGAAAACCAAAATCCACTTCTTTCACAAACTATTGAGTAAGCACTACATTTTGTCTTTACAATCTAGGGTTTTTAAATTTTTAAAAAAATAATACTTCAACTGCTTCAATTCGTCTCTCGCCGATTGGACTCTTCAAAGAGAAATAAAAGTCGCACACACGATGAATCGTAATGCGATCTCTATAACAAATGATATTCATAAATGCATTTAGAGTTTTATTAAAAAATAATTTATTTTTGTAAAATTAAATGAGAAAAAATTTAATAAAATATTAAAAATAATTTGCATTTAAAGGCTATTTCTATAATTAAATAGGCCTTTTTTAAGAACAAGAATACATAACAGGTTAATATGCCGTAAATTTTTAAAAGTTTAACGGAAATGTGAATTTTAAAATAAAAAAAAGCCCTTAAAAACCCTGTTTTTGTAAAATGTAGTTAATTTTGTATAATGTCTTCGCGGGCCGCAACCTATGTACTGGCGGGCCGCATGTGGCCCACGAGCCGCGTGTTTGACATGCCTGTCGTAGACGTACCAGTTACCTTAAAGTCCCAAACAGTACTCTTACAAAATTAAATCATGGCAATATTTACTGACGCGAACTTGAATTGAATGAATTCAAGCGTCAAAAATTTAATAACCGGAGTCACCACTAAATAGGCCACCAATGGATTGGCTGTCACACTTAGTGACTTAAGGGTCTGCAAAAGTTTAGCGTTCAAAATACAGCCCTTTTAAAAATGATTATAAGCTCTCCAAACCATTACTGGTCCTTCTCTTATTTGTTGACTATATAAAGTCTTCTTTAAGTTCCCTCCTCAAGTTTGTGACGGGTGCTTACGCGTTTCACTAACCTTCTCTCAAATCTTTAAATATTTTATTTATTTTAACCAATCTCCGCCGAGAGCCAAAAGTGTGACTTATGCAAACAAGATAGTTTCGGGTTTAGAGAGTTCGAAAAAGATATAAAAGGGAGAAATGAAATGAAGAGAGTGAGGATGATTACGAGGATGACTACGAGGTTGATTAAGAAGGTGATTCTGAGAGATTAATTTATCTAGTGGAAATATATTCGCCGGGAGAAGACTATTGAAAAAGGTTCATTAATTCGGTTCGGGACGGAACTGAAAGATATCAAAGATTGAAGCCGCTCCTTAGAGCAATCCAGTATTAGAGGAACCTGCCTTAAGAAAAAGATATCAGGTCAGTTATTTTCATAAATTAGATATAAATGCGTAGTTTGATTGTATACGTTATTCTCCGTGGTTTCAGTTAGTATTCCGTCGTTCATAATCAGATTCTTCTCGCACTCCACTGTAATTTGTTGTTCTTATAGTTTGAACAATATATGTGTATTTCTCAATTAAGAAAGGTAAATAAATAAGATTGATTTATTAATTTAGTTGTAATTAATTATGGATCCAACATATTCAGATTTAGATAATATGCGAAGGGGAGTTAATAATCATAGGGGTAGCGAAAGGCTACGACAAGTTATTCGAATAGTGTCGGTAGCTCTCGAGATCCTCAAAAGGCAATTTCTTCTCATTAGAAAGTATTCACTTATTTTTTTATTTTACAAATACCACATACATTAGGAATAGCATCTATGTCATTAGTGCACGCGGTTTCCGATATTTTTCATTAACACACCCATTTTGTGTAGAGCACACATCAAAATGTTTAGTGGCCATATACTGACGAGAGTACAAAAAATATACTACCATTAGAAAATATAATTTGTCTCTACCTATTGTTTTATTATATGTTATTTTAATCCATATATATCAGTCTTTATTCTCAATGTTGTTTTAATAAATTTGTTGTACTCCTTTCACAAGATTTGTATTAGTACAAGGGGTGATCAAATGAAAAGGTACGAAACGACATAAAAATGAAACAGTTAAATATTTGCATATTCCGCCAAGGGAGAATGTAGCGAGACATCTCGGGATGCCATTGGAGACTCTGACTGGGATCGGATCATGCGCGGGTGCCCGCATGCGCAGGAGAGAGCAAAGGCTCTTATAAAAAGCGGCGTCCAAATGATGCGAGCACAGAAAAAGCATTAACTTCGATGTGCACTGTGAGACACTCCGACGCCTACGCAGGTCCATCAAGAACAAAATACCGGGGCTGCTCACGGAGGGTGTGTTTCTGCTCCATGATAACGCGCGTCCACACGTCTCCAGAGTCACACAAATGGAACTGGACAAGTTCCAATGGGAGACGTTGGACCATCCGTCCTACAGTCCGGACATGTCACCCTGCGTTTTCCATGTGTTTGGTCCACTGAAGAAACACCAGAAAGGAAAGCGCTTCAACTCGGACGACGTACTCAAGGACACTGTGAAGAACTGGGTCTCGTCACAGCCACAGGAATTCTGGGAACAAGGAATCCTGCGGCTTGTTCATCAGTGGGATCGTTGTGCTCAGGCCTATGGTGCATATTTTGAATAAAGTCTATATTTGTACCCACCGTGTCGTTTCGTACCTTTTCATTTGATCACCCCTTGTATTTGATTTAAACTACCCAACTGTGACATGTGATTTTTTTTTAAACGTTTTGAAATGTCACTAGTCAAAACATTTTTTTAGTTGATAATCGAAACATTTGAGTAGCCCAGTGGCTGAGTGGTAGCGTTTTGCGCTTCCATGCCGCAGGTTCGGGGCTCAAATCCCGGGCTAGGCAAGATCAACTCAGCCTTTCATCCCTTCTCTCAGTGGGTCGATATATGAGTACCAGGCTTGTGTGTGCTCGGGAATTTGACAGTTTAATAGTGGGTGTTCAGGTCAGACGAACCACCTAACCGGAACATTTGCTCATGCGCCTCAGTACCCAAGGTCACGTATACTGAGATGGGCACAGTAGGCATTGGCCCTCGTGGGCTGTTGCGCCATTGAGTTTAGTTTAGTTTGTAATCGAAACATTCGTGTTGTTAAAATCCTTTTCCTTCCGGATTATTTTATTTTAGTGTTCAAATCGCCTTTTTTAATTATGATATTATGAATAGTATTTAGAGAGCGTTCTTACTAGGTAAATTAATACAATATAGTTATAAATGATATACAAATTTTCTCACTGAGCACTCAAATAACTCTTTGCCACACAGCATCTTCAATTAAATCGTGGATAATACAATCAAAATCTGCTCCTTTGTTTCTCAGGTAATGCTTTCACGAAATGCTAATGCTCGCGATTTAGAATGATTTTGATGCGATGTTTAAAAAGTTAATTGTCTTAGGTAGTAAAATAATTTCTTAACATGCACCACATTTAATTTTTAGCAAAAGGAGTTGATTTAAATAAAATTTAAGGTACTTTTTTTAAAGTTGCAATAAAATACAAAAATTCACAATCAATTTTTAAATACACACGCTAAAATTTGTGTATTATAAATCCTTCTTCAGAAATGGGTGTGACCTCTCTCTCTCTGTCTCTCTCTCTCTCTATCTCTATCTATCTTTATATATAAAATATACCTGTCACAGTGTTTGTCCGCAATGGACTCCAAAACTAATCAACCGATCATAATATAATTTTGCATACTGTGTGTCATTTCGTCCAACTTAAAACATAGGATGGTTCTTATTTCATTTAATCACGCCATAATTTTTTTATTGAGGGAAATGTGAAGAATCCGGAAAAAACGTTGCCAGATTCCCGTAAGGGAATAATCGCAAAATGTGGCATTGCTCGTGTGTCTGTGGAAGCAGACATTACAAACCAAAATGCACGAAAATTAACTGCCTGGCGTGTTTCGGGGCGTGGAATCCGATTTTTGAGTCAGTTTTCAAAAATAACCGTAACTTTGCCGGATAAACCCGGTCGACCGTATTTTAGACACACCATAACAGGGGCTTACATTAAAAGCCTTGAATCGTGGAAACTTGGACCCTGGCGTACTGAAAAATGGATAATCCGAATCTGAGATATGCAGTCTGAGAAATAACAGTAACTTTGCTGGATAATTCAGGAAGACCATTTATTACGCAAACCGTGACAGAAGCTTACCCTTAATGTCTTGGTGCGGGAAAAGGGCGTTTCTGTTGTAATTAGGGATGGTGAACGAGAGTTTGAAATCGAATTTTAGAATTTCCTGTAATTTTGCCAGATAATGCCGGACTACCCTAATGGCCCTTCCAGGGACTGAACTTGCCGGCTCAGTCGCACAAAAGTAATTTCCAGTTGTATCTAGGGGCGGGAAACGATAATTTCAAATTATATTTCAGAAACTCCACTAAACTTGCCGGATGTTGTCTGAATTAGGAGAAAAGGCAAATGATTCGAGTCCCGCTTCCGGATTTTCATTATCTCTAGTGACTGAACTTGCTCGCGCTGGAGCATCAAAAGTCAGCTCTGTGTGCATTTCGGAGTATGAAATGAGAATCTGAAATTGAATTTTAGGAGTTTCGATAAATTTGCCGGATAATGCCAGTCGACCGTATTTTAGACACACCGTAGCAAGGGCTTGCCTTAAGAGCCTTGGATCATGAAAACTTTGTCCCTGGTGTATTTCAAAACGGATAATCCGAATCTAATATCTATCTTGAGAATACAGCACTTTGCTGATAATACAGAATGACCATCTTATGGAACCTGGGCAGAGTCACCTTTAAAGTCTTGGTGCGAAAAGTGGTATTCTGTAATTTGAGATGGTTTATGAGTCTGAAATCGAAATATAGAAATTCTGTACTTGCCAGATAATGCTGGGAGATTTGAATATTCCTGGACAGCAGTACTACCATCTTTGCCGACGGTATGGAGGAGTGAGTGAATATTAATGTTGCACTTTCAGCCAACGAGGGATTCTATGACTGACTGCAATTTTGAATCCATGGTCGATGACGCGGGCGACACCTGAGCTGGCACGCCTCCTAACTACTTCACTACACCACAGGAGGATGCTTGAGCTCAAATAATTTAACGGAATCTCGTTCTACACGACGGGTTTTGAAAAGGCCTGAACTCATGACACGCTTAGCCATGATCCGATGCCTTGACTACTTGACTACTGCGGCCACTGCTGACATAGAGACGCAAAGTGGATCTTGATTGTATTTCTGAACTACGTTCTTAATATTCTCAATCCCACCCAATATAATCCTACATCTACGCCAAATAATGCTGACGAAAGTATTTTGTACGAATGAAGAAAGGCTTTGCTTTAAAATTTTGAGGAGAGAGAAATGCATTCTAGTTTTTATGGATGTAAGGGCATTGGTTATGAAATTGGATTTTAGAAATTCTGCACTTTGCTGGAGCACGCCGACTGACTGTTACGTCCCCTTCAGGATCAACTTATATGAGCAAGGGCGTCGAAAGGGCACTGAGACTTTAAAGGGAACGAACTTGGATACGGATTTCAAAGCTCTGCACCTTCTGATATTGCTGGACGAGGCCAAAATAGCTTGTGTTCGAGTTCCACTTCCGATTTTCATTCCTGTAGTAAATTAAACTTTCAGGCGTAGTCAAAGCAGAAAATTTACTGTACAGGAATAGATTTTCGGGCATTGTTGTCACTGTGTTAGATGGTGGAAAATCCACACATTCAGCAACAGCTGCCGTTGGACATCTATAAAATACAAGATGCAATGCGTACCATTTAAAAAGTGGATTACAGTATTGCAAATGAATTCAGCTCGTGTCCCAGGATATGTACTATGAACTATAAATATCTACTCAAAGCATTATGGAACTTCTGGCATGATTGAATGGCAATGAGATAATATTCGTGTTTCTTGCTGTATTACTGTTCATGATTTCGACAGGCATTAAGATCCATTATACGCTCTGCATTTTTGCTCATGAGGATTATCGTTTTTATATTTAAATGTGGAAGACTTTGACTGATTTTATAAACACGTGCGTACATTTGAAAGAGAGATGATTAATCTGAGCAAATATATCCTTACTAACTACTGAATATTGGAAATTGGGTGTAAGTAGAATTTCATCCTGGCCACATAATGTATGAAATAATCAGACGATTTCTGTAATGTTCTTTAGGCAAAAGGAACTACTGAGAGTGTTTTCTGTATATACTGTATAATTATCTTGATAATTATTGCCTCTGTAATCCTGTTACCAATTAGAAAATGTTGATATTGTGCTGAAATAAACTTTAGGCATAGGTTGCTGCCAGTTTATCCAACGTTTTTAAACTAACTGACACTATTGCTGATTAAGTAAACTGCAAATTTTCAACTGAGTTTCTTTAATTCCTCTAGATATACCAGAACGTCTACAATCTCTGGCTGGTCTCGGTTATTATCTGAGTAACTTAAATTCACCTAGATATGTAACGGTGCACGTTTGATCATCAAAATTATACCGGAAACTTTGAAGCAAACATTTGACTGTAAATTTGAACGAAAATCTGGTTCTGCTATTATTGAATTTATTTACATGTAACGTAATTGATACCTACTAGAATCTCTAATACTCATTCAAAAGGCCTAATTCCATCTGCTCTATTTCTTCGCGATGACCAAATAAATTTGAAACTGAATAATATTCATTTTGATACTTGACTGGGAACGACATGTTTCTGTATGGGTAACTAGATGCTACATGTCTACGTGCGGAAACCATTGAATCATTTGAGTTAGCAAAATACGGGTTGGCTACTGAAAATATTGTGCACTGATTAGCTATTAGTTGTATAAAATTATTATCATAGCTCTTGAAATGATAAAATAATTTTAAAATTCAAAAGATCTAAATGCTATTCAATACGTTTATAAATTAAATCTTCATATGGTTAAGGTACTTTAACGACTCTTGTTAGTAATATTCATGTACTATACTATACTCAAATAGAGATGAATGAAATGCAAAATTAAAATAATTTTATTGTTTTATTTTATTTTGGGCCCTCCAAAATTATAAAATCTAGAAGATTAATTGACTGCAATAAATGGCTTAGAATAATACTTGAACTAATGTATTAAAACACAGCAAATGCGGCTGGCCATCTGAAGCATGACAATCTTTTTCTTTCACGTTACGCCTCCTCCGCAATTATTTCCAGAGCAGTTCTTACTCCCTACAGTTTTGTCTGGGATGATTTCCTTTGCTCTTTACTCTTTCCTTTCTTCTGTGTTCTTTTTGTTCTTTGGGTGAGGGACCTGTGAATCTGCCGTGTCCCAGACTGGCAACCAACAGCCCAAGGAAAGGATAGTGCATGGCTCTGATTCACTGTTCCTTTCTTTACCTTATTGCATCATAAATCTCCCACTCACTCCTTTGTAAATTAGTACAGCAAATTAATTAAACTGTTTCAATACAGTATAGAGCACAGGGGTCGGCAACCTTTCAGCTGTGGTGTGCCAAACCAACCTACCAACATGATTCAGCGTGCCAAGCAATAGCAAATATTTGAAATAACTTTATTTCCACGACAATACATGCAGAATTAGGTAAAATAGAGGCCAAAAATACAAATTTACTTATATGCTAATTATGCATCATTTAAAGACATATATTGAAATAAAAAAACATAAAATACAACTATTACATCAATATAAATACAAATATTAAAACTGTGCACATAAATATGTATATTTTTAGAATTTTTTAGGAAAAAACTTAAAATATGACCGTTTTTCAATATAAATCAAAAATTAAAATTGTATATATATTATACATTCTTAAAATATTTATGAAACTAGAAATAAACAACATAAAGTATAAGTGCTCATGCAGCACATTTAAATAAAAAATTAAAATTTTAATGAGAACCTTGTTCCTGCAGAGATCTACTTAGTGTCGCAATATCAGGGGTATAATTCGTTACTTTCAATTTGACACAGGATTCAGAATGTTCAGCAGTTAAACAATTTCTTTGTGGACTCAAAATATATTTCATATGAGAAAAAATTTGTTCACATAGATATGTGGAACCAAAAGCGGAAAGCAGGGCACAAGCTATTTTTTTCAAACAATTAAATCTTTCTGGCAATGACATCCAGCAATTTAAAATAGCTGTCGATTTATTGCTAGAGTTATCTCCCAAATTTTTCCGTAACTCCGTAAATTTTGTTTTCCATAATTCTGAAGATATTAATTCAATAAGTTCATTTCAAAATTATCAGTTTCCATCCACTCAAAAATTGACAAATCGAATGGGATTGTTAATGGGTCTATTAAATCAGGTTTGATTAGAAAAGAAAATATGGGCATACAAGCTTCAAAGTCTTTGCATCTTTTAGAAAACTCCTCCTTAAGTGCTTCAATGTAAATTTGACGTTCATCTTTGTCTACGGTTGATGTATTTGCAAGCGCTTTAACATTTAGGAAGTATTCGTAGTTACTAGTATTAATATCACGGGGAAATATATTTAATTTTGTTGCAAAGCCCTTCCAATATTCAAAAAGTTCAAGTACTGTTTGACTTTTCCTTGCAATCCTAAGTTTAGTTCATTGAGATGTTTAGTTATATCTGTCAGAAACATCAATTTACATAACCATTCCTTGTCGTCTAATTCAAGAAAATGTTGTCCCTTATCGTTAAGAAAAATTTTAATGTGCTCCATACATGACACAAACTTATTCAATACATTACCACGGCTAAGCCAATGGACATGACTGTACAAGGGAAAATCTCCATATTCACTTTCCATTTCTTCTAAAAGAGATTTAAATTGTCTGTGTACTAATGAAGATCGAGACACTATAAAATTAACTATTTTAATAACAGTATTCATTACAGAAATTAAGAGCAGAGACGAAATTTTGGCAACTAAACTTTCCTGATGTATTATGCAATGGAAGTTCAATATTTTATGTCCAATATGATTTTCAAGAAGTTTGACAAATCCTTTTTCCTTGCCAACCATTGCAGGAGCGCCATCAGTAGTTACACAAAATATTTTATTTATATTAATATGTTTTCTTTCAAAATGATTTATAAATGAAAAAAGAATATCCTGCCCTTTAGTTGTACCAGACAGAGGAATCATACTGCATAATTCTTCATAAATTCGATTTTTACCACAATATCGTGCAATTACTGCAAGGCGTGCAACATCTCATTCACGTCTTTACTTTCATCAAGAGCAATGCTAAATGCAACAGTTTCTTATAAACCTAAATTTTGTTTCGCAGTTACATTTTCTGCCATTTATGTTATTCTTCTTTCAACAGTTCGCGCAGAAGCAGGTATTTCTTGAATTCGGGATAATATTGTTTGCAAGTTAGGTAAATTGCTGAAGAATATTTCAGCACTTTTTAAAAATGTGTCCTTTATATGTTCGTCATCTGTAAAAGGTTTTTTTTGGCTGCTAAGCAATGAGCAATGACGAAAATACATTCTGTCGCTTTTGGTTTGACTCCAATTGTTTGACACAAAAATGTAATTTCCTTTTTATATCCAGAAATAGCTCTTTCTAAAACTTCACATTTCACATCAGAATTCCTAAATGTGGTCTGGTGTTTAGTTTGAAAACATCTTTGTACACTTGACGTACGACATACGACCCTTTTTTACGACATAGCACACATACAGCGCGATCTTTTTGTTGTATGAATCCAAATTCGTTAGTCCAAGAATCTTGGAAATCGCGAACATCAAGCTTTCTTTTTTTAGTCGCCATTTGATTCAATATGTAACTATTAACTGGCACAATGATGAAACAAACAATATACAAATTTTCACAATAAAACTAACACAACGTGACAAAGTTAAAAGTAAACAAAAAAAATCACATTGTGCATCAAAATAAATTTAACGTTCGACTGAATTCATACTCGGTATGCGTGACTAATAAAAAACATAAAAAATGTGTTCTAATATCTATTTCTATTAGCTTAATTCGCTCCAAAAGTAAAACATAAAATAATTATGACTTCTTTGGCACAGCACTCAAAAAATTACATTTTTTCTTAATATTTAGTTAAAAAGGACCTTTGTTATGAAATCTGATTCACTCGCCTAATTAACCCCCATCATTGTGTGTTTTCTTTTCACCGAATTTATTTCCAATCTAAGTTAAATATGTTGATGGAATAACTATTTTTGTTTAATATATTTCCGATGGAAAACGTCTTTTAAAAAGAATTTTGATTTTATACCTAAGACATTCGTTTTTTCTTTTTCCGTCGATGCCCAAACTTTTGGTGGGTAAAAGACAAACTACCTATTTTTTTATTTACAGAGTCGTGATGAATGATTCTCAATTTTGCAAGTGTTACTCACTAATTTTTATTTGTGTTGAATATTTAATGCTAATAGTAAGTCACATTTAAACAGAAGATGTTTTCTTTTACATAAAGCACACACAAACTACAAGCAAGCTGATTCAACAGAATCGTTTTATGGCAAAAAATGGAAAATGAAAAATAACCTTTATATAAAAATGTACGAGGGGATGAAAGGAGAGACAGAACAATTTAGCTTTATATATAATAAATATCTTATATTTTTGTAGAGTGGTGGCGTGCCACATCTGGCACGCGTGCCATAGGTTGCCGGCCCCTGCTCTAATACATACCTTTGCCGACCATCCGGTGTATTGGCTAGTGAAGCTGACTGCAGTGCCTTAGGGACTGGGTTCGAATCCCGGAGAAAGCATGGATTTTCGTGTTGTAATCCTTTTTTCTGTCTGTGCTGTATGCCCCTGCGTGATACATTGCGTGGTGCATGAGATTTTTTAATTTTGAAATACATTATCTCCATGGCAACCACATTTCCAGACGATAAAAATATCAAAATAACCATGTTGTAATGTTATTGCCCATCTTGGCAAACATAAATAACAACTTGGCGCGTAGCACCCTGATATCAAATTAGCACCATTTGTTCTTTCAGAGCTAAATTAGTGTTAAGTTTTCATTTGCAATGGGAGTGAATAAAAACAAAATAAAAAAATCCTGACTTTATTTGTCTTTTAAATTAGAACCTTATGATTATGTGTAATTTTTGCAAATTTGATTTGACTTTTTGGCAGAATTTTTTTCAATTGAATTGTATTGTATCTTCTTAACACACGTTTCATACTATTTAGGAAAGGAAAAGGTCAAACAACAAACCCTAATAAGGAAGAATAAGTATACACTATAGAAATGGATGAAATACACACACATAAGAATGCTCTACACTATAAAAATTGGTAAAATGAGCAGTAGGGGCAATGTTACTCTAGTTTTCAGGAATAACTTGAATAGGAGAAGTACGGTTTGATCGAATTTTGTCTCACGGCAACTGATGCAATATACAGTCTATGATTTTCCAGACAGAAGCTGTAAAAGTTAAGAACTTACCACATCGTTGAATGTGTCTGATATGACTGTACGTAACAGTTTAGTTCTGCAATGATTCGAGTGTCTCAGAGCTATTATGATTCCCCAAATACTTACGAACATCATATTTCTTCAGTGAATGAATGTATTGAGCCGTGTCACCGAATTTTCTTCGATTGCCTTCAAGAATATATATTTCGAATGAAATTTTCCTTTCCATGTATTAAAAGGGATTAAATTCAATGAGAGAGGCTTTGTTAAAAACTTAGGATCCACTATAAACATACATAATGACGAATACGAGGCTTGTCCGGAAACTGCGTTTACTAAAACCGCAAAGGTAATATCGCAGTTTAACGCATGCACACACGTGTCTCGGGTTGAGGTGTTGACATTTAATGGAGTACCTGATCTCCAGTTTGAGATCTTAATCTCCTTTCTTTTCATTTGGGTGGTTAGCATTCGTTTTATATTTTGCCCTTTTTTGTGTTAATGTGTATTTAAAATTTAAAGATTGCCATGAAAAAATAATTAGAAAAAGCATTTTCGTGGGGCGAAAGTACCGGCAAGCCGGGCTTTCGACTGGAATCTTTACAAGTGAAACGCCTGACTAATTGGGAGGCGAGTACTCGGTGTGTGGCTGAAGTGGCGGGAAAGTTGGAAATGGCGGGAAAGAAAATGAAAACTTCCGAGGGTAGGAAAGCGAGGATTTCTATTGGACGGGCCGGTCGGCTCCCATTGGGAGTTCGAGCAGGCTCGGGGGCGTAATGAAGATTTGGGAGGGTTTTGCTGGGAGGTTGGATGCAAAATATTTATCAGTTGGTGAAATAGAAAGGTAAACCCAACTACTCATAGTTTTCTGGGAGATGTCGGTAGAAAACATCTATCCTATTTTTGCCTCTGGCGGCCTTAGCTGTTTCCCCAATTCAAATAGAAATGGGTAGTCAGCGAAGAGCTTCCAAATTTCTAATAAGGCATCCAACACGCCGAAGGGCTTTACATTAGTTATCATTATCGATTGAGTGTGGGGTATCTACACTTTGGGCCGATGCTGCTCTCTGGGTTTTGGGGTTTTGATGTAGTTGATTTTGCGTCAGACTTGGTGCCTTTAAGGGCATCAGCGTAGCAAAAATCCTTACTGATCCCGCTTCTGGCTTGGGTGTTGTCATTATTTTTATTTTTATTCCTGTTTTGTAAGGGCTCGCCTTTTTTCTTATTGATTTGGGGGAATTTAGGGCATTGATATGAACTGGCCACAGATGGCCTACTTCCTTACAGTTGATGCACGTTGGGTTGTCTATTTTTTCTTTAATGCTGCAGTCTTTGGTTCTGTGCTGCTGCCCGCATTTCAGACATCTAGCACGCACATGACAGTATTTCGACGAGTGGTTAAACATTGTGTAACCCCCGGCCGTCTGTTAAAAGTATCGATTTTCCCAATTAAGTGGCAGCAGGTCTTAACTTTAAAAATATCGGGGGAATCACGTTTGTTGGTTAATTCCACCATTAAAATGGGGAGTTTGTATTTAGTTTTAGCCTTCATCCGTTGGGCTACCTTTTCTACTTCGAAGCCTTGTTATGTTGTCTTTTTTAATGTCTTCGATATTAGAAGATATCGGAACACCTTTTATAACAATTTTCCTGGGGCGGGAGGCTGGGGGGAAGGATCGTAGTATTATTGACCTTTTTCGGTCAGGTAAGTGGTAATTGTCCCTTCATTGACACCTTTACATCTACATTGCGTTTGTTTATACATCTTAGTGAGCGTTCGAAATGCTTACGACGATTGACGATCCCGCTGACTGAGAAGTGTGTTCTGTGCAACTCTTTTTTCAATGCCTACTATTAGTTCACTCCATGCCTGGTATGAGTCCTGTACCTTGGCCACTCGTAATTAGATGAAAACCATTGTTTCTAGACCTCTCAGGCTGTCTCTGATCATGAGAAAAACAAGAAATTCCCTTGAGGTTTAAACATTTTACATCCAATTATGGTGTAGTTTCTAAAAAAAAAAATCATCAGCACACTATTTTAATTTTTTTTATAAAGTTATTTACATAAAATATATAGACGATTTTCAAAATTAATAATTATTAATTTCCGCGTATTCGCTGGTAGGGCGGAAGAACAAAAGTAAATTGCTCTTGCTCTCGAAAATAAATTTGATGTGGTATATCGGGTATTTTATTTTTGATTTGAGTGTATTTTTTTTACTGGTTTATTATTGTGTAACTATTTTGATTGTAAGCACCTTTTTTGTTTACCTTCAACAAGGAACGGGGGCCCCCTAGAATATGGGGGCCCTAGGCTGCAGCCCATTTAGCCCATACGTAGATCCGGCCTTGACCTCAGAGAATGTCTTCAAGGGGATGTGGTATACAAGTCTGGTATGTAAAGTTCCAGCTTAGGCATCTGATTGTCGTTCAAAATTACGAGATTCGTCGTCCTGGTGTTGCTTCTAAATACGACATAAATTTATTAAAAAAATCAATCAATTGATTAATCAGTGACCTTGAATATTCGTTTTACTAACATATGAAAAATAAACACCTTTTCAATTGTGAATTTTAAACTACAAAACAATCTTATTTGCAGCTCGTGGGGTCAAATATTCTGCTTTAAACTTTGATTATGTTAGTAAAACAAACGAAAAATGAAAGAAATTATTTTACCTTTTACAAAAAAAAAAAAAAAAAAAAAAAAAAATAATTATATTGTTATTTATCAAGCAAATGCATACAACTTTTATCAGATCCCATCTTCGCTTAAAGAAAAAATTGCTTCTTTTCTCTGAAGAACAATGCTGCAAAATTTATTTTTTCATAGATTTTTAGAGGTAATGTTTCTACCACACTCTATCTTCCCTCCGTTTGAAAAAGAAAGGGACATTACCCCATATCTGCTCCCAAGGTCACAATAGACATGAAAAAAGTGTGAAGCGACAAAAGAATTAAAAGAATAGGCTTTATTTTTCCAAGATTTGATGGCCTTCTTTCCATTTATAAACCATTTAAGATATTCTTTTTTCCCGAAACTTCTTTTGTGAAAACAACAACTCGTTTTATATTCAGAAATTACGAACAATACCTTATTCTTCAAATTTTTGAGCCAGTTCAGTATTTAATCTTAGACAAAAAAAAAATGCTCAAAACTTTGAACTCTTTTAATGATTTTTAGATTCCTTTTTAAGAAGCATGTCATTGTATTTTAATGATGATTTTTATAACGATAAAAGCAACTGCATCACTGAAAAGAAAAGTCTCGTCCCCAAACTTTTTAAATTCTGTTAATTTGTGCAATCTAAAAATAGAAGATATATTAAAATATTTTCTTACAACAAGTAATATAAAAAAAATTTAAGTCAATTCTTACTTACGTCAACATTTTTGGAAATTTAGGTTTCCTACTTAGGCTAGAAATTTTTTTATTTTAGCACTCTTTATTAAATAATTACAACTAATATAAATATGCATGTACATATGACAGAATCACAATATTAAGTGACAAAATAGAAAGCGACTTTCCATTTTCCTTTCTATATATGGTGTTGGACTATTATTTTTGTTTGTTACTATTTATTAATTAAATTAATTTAATTAATGAAATAATATTTGAAAAATCTGTATTAACATCAAGTGTCATCCACTACAAGTTTAAAAAATTGTATTTGAACTTGAGTGGATAAATAAAAATTATTTTATTAACGATTGAAAATTTGAACGAAAAATATATAAAGAGGGAGACAGAGAGAGTGTGTGTAAACTATATAATAGTAGGAATTGAAAAATGGGGGGGGGATCTCCTTTCTTCATACGATTAAAATTTTTTTGAAAATAATACCGCTAATTTGAAATATTTTGAAAAATATGATACACAAAATATAGATAAAATAAGATGACTGAGTATATTCGGAACTGTAATTTTGAAAAAGCGTATAATGGATAATTTTTTTGAGATTTAGTGTCAGTTGAAATAGAGAATATACATATAAAATTTTGTTTTAAGAATATTTTAACAAGAAAAAAAAAACGTGGAAAGCCACGCGAAGAAGGGAAACTTCTTTCGCGACTTTGGCCTTAAATGCAGGAATAGATCTAATTATATTAAACTGCTGAGATAACTTTAATCAAATAAAATTCGAACTTCATTTATGACCTTCTCGTGATGGAAAAATATTTAAAAATATATTCAATTTTCTGCGAGTCATCATTTTAAACCAAGAAATAAAAAAAATAAAAAAAATATAAAAATTAAATAGCAGATTTTATATCTAGTACAGTGCAATCTTTCTTTTTTTTTTTTTTTTTTTTTTTGATGCATATATTCTTTTTTTCCGATTTATATGAATATTTTTTTTTTTTCATATTTTAAGAAGTAATGTGGTAACTAAGAGATATAAAAATCCTCGATTGTAATCAATCAAGAAAATGTGAGGAAACTACATCAATCGTGGTTCCGTATATTTTTTTTCCTTCTCTAGAATCAGTATTCCTTGTCAAATTCAGTGTCCGTTTCAAGAATTCAATGAGTGGATTTGCTTCTTCTGAAGCATAATTAACATTAAAGTCTCCAGTTAAGATAATCGGCTTTTAATCCAATGATTGCTGTGGCCTCTGATGTGTACAGCACTAAAACTTTATGGATAAAGATGATAAAAGCTGCGACAGAACTACCTGGTGATATATAGACTTTCGCCTGGAATTGCTGCTAGTTTTGCTTTTTTTTTCTTTCACGAAACTCTTTTCCTCTTTTTGCATTTGTTCTAAGCTATCTGACCAGAACTTATTTTGATTCAATGTAAATAAAAATTAAAAATATAAACTTAATGCATCACTAACAAAAGTCACTGTGTTTGTTTACAAGACGCTATCCGTAGCGATTTTGGCGCAAACGTTAGTGACATATACACAATTGCCCCAGACAGTCCCGCAACGGGAAGAGCCATATAATGGTAATATTTTGGGGACGTTTATTCGTTGAAAACGGCACATTTATTACATAAAAACAACGAAAATACGCAACGCGAGTTTGTTACGAGAGTAACAAGGGTGTCACCAATACCTAAGCGCCTTTTGTCCACAGCAGCAAGATATAAATTATACTTTTGATGCACAATTCCCCCTTAGCAAACGTCCAACATTTTCACGGATATGACTCAGGTCACGTGGTGCACCCCCCCTCTCTTTTCCTCCCACTCGCTATCTCCTCACCATTGCGACATTTCGGGGGGGGATGGGGGAATCACTACTTCCGTTTGCTTTTTCACTGTTACGCAAAACTGGGTCAATTTCCCATTCACTCCCGTCCTCAAAGAAATTTCCTTCAAAAATATTTAAATGCAATCTTTTTCTCTAAAAAATGAAGAAAAAAAAATAACATCTGAACACTTTTTCCTTTCATGAAATGCTTCTTTAATAATAATATTTTGCAAATACATAATAGCTAAGACGTTTGTAGAGAGCCTGAACTTTGAATTTCGATATGCAATCAAACTCTGATTTAGCGAATTCATTGGAACAAAGGATTTTGCTCGTAAATACGGAATCATTCGTTATATCGAGATCCAAGCAAAATATAATTTTTTTGCGCTTGCCTTTTGGAAATTCTACAAGCAACTACGCAAAGAAATATACACATACCGCATTCACTCGAGTCTAAACCTCGCCATTTTTCCAATGTTAATGCTACTGAAAATCAGGTGCGTCTTAGAATCGAAGGCAAAACATTTGTTGGATGGGGCAAATTGAATTTCCACCCCTGTCAAAAGTAAAAATATAACTGTCCATTCTGGCGACTTGTATCGATGACTTATCCCATTCCGTAGTTTTTCTCCAGTAATTCAGTCTATCTTAAGCATCGTCGTCTGCTAGTATTTATGAAATTTTTTTTGTGTACTCTTTCTTTAATCACCTAAGCATCAAAGATATCAGTAATAGCATCAATACGAGATCACTATGACGCAAGTTTGAAAAGGGGAACAATTTTATATGCAGCAGAAAACGGAAACAAATAGTGGCCTCTAAAAATATGATGCAGATGAAACAAATATACGTCGATGGCGTAAGCAAAATGTTATATTTTTTGCTTATAAATTTTCATCAGTCTTTGATAATTCTTTCACAATCTTTTATAATACATTTTTTAAAAAAAATATTGCATAATGAATGTGTTGAATGACGCGGAAAACCACGCCATGTGGTAAAAATGGCGGCACCGGCACCCATTCCGAAGTCAGACTTGTCAATGGGAGTGACGAATCCTTTTCGAAACAAGATACTGACAGTTTGAGTAATTATAGTTTCATGTATGCATTTGAAAGTTTTTAATACTGGTCAAAAATTAATTATTAACTTCTTATTATTTCTCATTTAAAGTTTTAAAACTTTTTAAGTATCGGATATTGATGAACCTTTTTTGATTCCTTACTCAAAAGAATTCTTTTTCGACTTTACGCGGAGAAGATACTGCGTCATTTACATCCTGCTGTATAAGAGAGAAGTATGTTTTTCCACAGTTGCCAAACAATATAAAATATATAAAAAAAAATGTTAATACAGTTTCTCAAATAATTACTCCTTAATTAAATTTAATTAGTTAATTATAGTTTAAGAGATATATTTCAGTAGATGTTAATCCTCTAGATGGCAACACCGTCGGATAAAACAGCTTTTGTTAAATTTGTGATGAAGATTTAACTTAACCTGAATAAAATCACATGCTAGTTAGACGTTAGCATTCCTTTTACATTGGTTTTAAGATAAACTCCTACGTATTATATATATTCAACTTTTATATAAAAAAATGTAATTATTAATTTAATGTGGTTAAAAGTTATTAATGTTAATTTATAAAGGTGTTTTGCCACTTAATATTGTAATTCTTTCATATGTATATACATGTTTATATTAATTGTAACTATTTATAAAAAGCAACTAAAATAAAATTTTTCTTTGTTGACCTAGTAGGAATTGACTTAATTTTTTTCTTCATATTTTACTTGGTTTATTATTATTTTTTTCTTCACAAAAGTAAATTTTACTACTACTGATTGGTAACATAGACTGAATCAAAAGTGTGGCTCTGATTATGAAGATTAATCCCAAAATAACTATTTAATATAGCAATGTAACTTTTGTTTCACTGGATATGTCACTTTTAGTAGTGTTTTTGTGCAATAGACGGCGGGAGTTTTCCTTCAAGGGAGGAGTATCTGTAAGGAAGATATCATTTTCGGCCGAAATGGCGTCGATACAAGAGAAAATCTAATGCTTGCTTTGTTTTCACGATGCGAATTCGCCCATTACTGTTCACATATGCACGCCTTGATGCAAAATCAATAGAGCGATGGTATGCAATATTTAAAAAACAGACAGCGTAACAGAAGACACTTTAAAGAATACTTAACAGGAACTGGAATACCTCCTTGACCAGGGGTACTCAAACTTTTTTTCTGCTGGGCCGCATATATAGTTTTTCATGTAGGCTGCAACATGAGGATTAATGGGAAGGGGGAGAAATGCTTTAAAACCAAGACAAAATAGGAAATTTAAAATGTGGAAAAGGAATCAAAATACTAAAACTATTTTGCTTTTTTTCTTATTATTGTTTACATTTTTTATTTTTGTTACTGAATTGATCAAATACTAAATTGGAAGCATTTAAGAATCACTCTTTCGCAATTTCTGCATTAGTAAATAGTTTCATATAATTATTAATAACTTATTAAATTTCATAGGATGCTTTTGTTACAGCTGTGACATTTTCACTGACAAAACACTTGGCTGCTGTTGTAAAGATTATCCAAGAAAGCCTATTTATAACCCTTTGAATAGATATTCGAGGAAACGTGTCATTGAACGATTTCTGTTGATAGGAATTTTTTAAATGCAACATTTTCGTGAGAAATAAAACAATTCCTGATCCATGTTTGTTCATCACGACACAATAGTCACTTTCCCAATCGTCTTGAAATAGCCTATTTTTTTCGAACCTTTTTCGCTTGCAATATGTGAAAGGTAGTTAAAAATTAGCTCTACCTATAAAATGGCTGCTTCTCCACAGTTGTCTATTATCACTAACCGTAACAGTTACAAATAGAAAAAAGATATCAGTTCGCACCTCGTGGAACATCGGTAGTAAAAAGCAAAATTGATGTATTTGATTTCTTGACAAAGAATTTTCCGCCAAATTTTTAATACATTGTTCTTAAGTATAAGAGTTTCTCAGAGCAATGGGCAAGACTCTAGACCGCTATTTTAGACAGTCTCCGAGATACCAAGAAGGCCCACGTTGCAATTTACTGAGGTATATGGTCTTATAAAAATTCATTACAGTACTCACAGTATTTTCGAACAAACCTGCCTAATTATAATAGTTTAAGCACAATAAATATTTATAATCAGGACAACAAGACTTTTGGTTCTTCCTATATTTCTGTTCTATGATTAATACTTCATGAAATATTAATCATTGGTTGTACAACTCATTAGATCACTTTAATTCTGAACCAGTAATAGGGTTAATGAGGATATATGAATATTTCTGGTTGCAAAGTACTTCATTAAATGGCGTCCAAACGTCGCGATTACTACTCATTACCTTTTAATCTATTCCTCGTGATTCTAAGTATACGCAGTAGTTATTGGATGTTTAATTTCTTATTCAATTTATCAACCTCTCTCAATCTTCTTGCGAATGAATGCTGCATGTAAAAGATGTTATTCTGATCAGCTTCAACGCTTTCTTTTCCCGTGCATTTTGCACATTCAAATTCGTTTCGCATAATCAAGAAAGTTTCGTCCTTTTTTGCAGTGAGAAGCAGAATAATTAATTTACTTTTACAAAAATAATTTCCTTCATCTAAATATCTAATCTCGCAATAAGCAACCGTTATTTAGCTAGAAGTAAAGCTCTAAATTCAATGTTTATATAAAAAAAGCGCTATTTTTATTTTCAATTAATGTCGAGATCCTTCACTTTTTATTTCTTTTTCATTATTAAATTATTTTTAAGCATATTAGTCCAAAGGTAAAAACAAGGGATGATTTGATAGATATACTTTTGAAACCTTATGAAAGATGGGGAGGAATTTATCCTCTTCTTAAATGCATAATTTAATTTGGAATAAAAATCCTTGGTACGTTATAAAAACGACAAAACTTTAGTGGTGAAATATTATTAATATTTTTTGGCGCACTAGATTTGAATGTTTTAACTAATATGGACTTTAATTATATTGTTACGTACTGTTTCACATTTGTAATACTGAACTCAGTTTCCGCGAGTGATTGCTATTTATAGTCATCGTGGCTACCTCCCACCTCTTTCTTAAAAAATACTCTTATGTTTATAGATTCGTAATGTTAATCGTAAGTGTTATAGATCGTAATGTTAATAGATTCAATAATTTTCAGAAGCATCCACATGATAGCCAAATCACCAACAATGATGCCAGCTTGGCTGTATCACCAATATTTCACCAAGTTTCCGTTGAAATGCCATTGTGATGTTAAAGAAGACATTGCTTGCAAATATTACAATTTTATCATAAAATAAATGCAACATAAAGTGATATTAATGTATTAAACATCCAGATATAAATTATTTATACTATTTTAAGCATTCATTACACAAAATTCGTAACAATATTTTCGAGTACTTTATGAACTATATTATAATAAATATTACAAAACTGTTATAAATTATTAGACTTTTTGTTACTTTAAAAATACATTTTTAATACTTTGAGTCTTTTCTGTAATTAAAAAAAAAATAAACCAAACATGTGAAACCGGTTGTTTAAAAAAAATCTAGAACAGGAGTTATCTATTTGAAGCAATTATATTTCCGTGCAAGACACGAAAAATTTCGAAAGAATCATGTACGATAAAAAAGTGATGAATTGATTAAAAAATGTACTTTGAATGCAAGATTGCTCGAAAAAAATAAATTCAAATCAATCGAATGAAAACGTAACAAGTAATTACAGCAAGTTGCCAAATCATTTTTTATGGAAAGAACTGAAACAATACCTGTATTATACAAAAATTTGATAATTATCCTAAATTTTTAGGCACGAAGTATTGAACTGTTTTGTAACATCCTATTTTCAAACGGCATGATTTGGTTATGAAATCGTGGTCACCGTATCGCAGTTTCGTGTCCCAGTGCCACTAAAAACCCTCCGTGTTAAGGGGGAAGGCGAGGAATATTTAATCTGTCGGAGCTCAATGTCCTCCGTTTGGCATGGTGTGGCAATTAATACAGGGTGTTCAAGCTCTGGTGTCATCCTCGTCACTTGACCTAGGTTCAAAATTACGAAGTTCATCACCAATGGCTCTCGTGTTGCTTTATATTGCAACAGTAATATAACTCTGACTTTCTCTCACTCATTCGACCTGAAGACTATCAACGACGAAACTCATAATTTAGATCTCCGGTCAAGTGACGAGGACGACGCTTCAATTAAATCTCTATTCTATAAACTTCAACAGACCTGCGTTTTGAGCCTTGACGTGGTTTTGACTCCTTAACTGCTGATTGAAAGTTGCGCGATTCGCTTCCAACTGCCACCGTTTTTCCCGTAGGCGAGCGTATGCGGTGTATTGGGAGGGGGGGGGGAGAAAATACATAAATAAACAAATTTTTCTCTGAAATAAGTAAGTTCTTCGTCGCAAACACTGCCAAGGTCATTTTTATTGCCTTTCTAATCCTTCGAAATATTTCTACTGATAGTAGCGCGAAGAATAGGTCCTCATTTGGGAAATATGTATACAGGGTGTCAGAAAACGACCGCATAAACTCTGCACAGCTGGATTCCTAGTTGAGACTGCCCAAAAAAGCATTCCTGTACAAGCCATAGTTTACGAGAAAAATACGAAAAACAAAGTATGACGTCACTTTCGGTAAAAGAAAAAACACTTTATTGGACATATCAACAACAGTATTTGCATATCTTTCCAGACGTAGTGACAACACAAATGGACTTAGTTGCTCGTCTGTATGTTGCTTGTACTTCGGTGGACCCCACGATGCTACGACGTGTGATGACAGCCATTCCACGGCGTGCTCAATCCTGCCTTGACATGCATGGTGGACATTTTGAACATCGGCCTTAAATTGTGCATAGACTGCTGTTGATATGTTCAATAAAGTGTTTTTTTCTTGCACCGGAAGTGTCGTCATACTTTGTTTTTCGTATTTTTCTTGTAAACTATGGATCGTACAGGAACGCTTCTTTGGGCAGTTTTTATGTACTCTCAACGAGGAATTTAGCTGTGCAGAGTTTATACGGTCGTTTTGGGACACCCTGTATATACGTCTCGGGCATTTTACACACCTTTGAACGAGACGTATATATACACCGTCGACACTTAAAGGGTACATCAGCTTGTTTAGTGGCATTAAAAATAAATAAAGCTTAAGACGCGACAGAATAATTATTGGAAAAATTTATTGTGGAATCGCAGTTTCATTTGTGATTAAAGACCAACATTGCCCTAAATTAAGTGTTTATCATAGATTGGAATTATAGCACAAAAGGAAAACTGCAGTAATTAACGGAATTTCCAATACAGTTTCAAGCATTTTCTTTTCCCAATATATATTCACGGAGCATGCCAAAGGAATGTTATAAAGAATTTTAAGGGGGGAGGGAATCTTAAGCGGGCCTATTTTGAGATTCAATAAATCGACTTTCCAATTATACTGAATAAAATAACTAGCAACAACGCTACTTCATTGAAGAGATTGATTTGGCTCGAAATGTTTTAACAACGACGGAGAAAATACGAAGGGACAGGGGACACGGAAGTGTTAAATAAAAAGAAGATTAATCATTTGTTCAATATTCGATTGAGGAATACATTAGAATATTTAATCATAAACAAGGTGTACTTCCACAAATAGAAAAAACGTTGTGATCAAGACTATTACGCTGTGTTTAAAATCAGAGAAACACCGATTCAGAACGTATCTATCAAATAATTCACTACTCCAATTTTTCCTCGAGGAATTTCATTTAATTTGTAATATTCTCTTGAGCTATCCAAGATTGCGTGTGATAATTAATTCTTTAGTATATCCATCTGACGGAAAAAATACTGTTAACTACAACTTTATCTCCTAAAACACTTCCTCGTTCACCTTTTTTAAAACGATACAGTATTGCATCATCCACGTATTCTGACCAATCACATAAAACCCTAAAGGAAATTATATGATTCTAACAGCTTCCGGTTGAGAAAATTATGAAGCCTAACATCTCCGCAGCGCGAACACAATGGACGCTTTTGTCCCTTTTATTGCTTGTGCACTTCTTGTTGTTCGTGTTGTCCCTTTACGTTTGTAATAGTTAATAAAATGTTGATTTTAAAATACCATGAAAATTCCTCAATCCTTCAACAAATTAATAGATTCTCCCAATAATACGTCTTTATTCAAGTGAGAACTTTGCAAAGATATGTATATGGAGAGGTGTGGTTGTTACTATATGCCATCACTTTTGAGTTTCAATTGTTCACTAAATTTTCTTTTATTTTATTTGAATAAATTGCTTTTTCAACATAAAATACGAGTACAGAGTCAGTCAAAATGAATATAGTGATTATAAACGGATATAACTATTTAATGGAAAATAATTTATCGATAAGATTTACACAAAATGTAGACGGAACTTCAAAATTTTGTATACATACGTCATAGATGTTCTATGTGGCTTCCCTTAATCACACGGACAAAATCTAGCCGATACTCCATTTCACGGCATACATTTTGAAGCATTTGTTCAGTCACCGACTAAAACGCATTATAAATGTATACTTTCAGTTCTTCGATTGTTTTGGGTATGGGAAGCACATGCCGCAATTTTTTATGGGGTTATGTATGTACTTATGGGGGTTATGTATGAAAGTACGCATTTGTAATGCGCTTGCATCGGTGACTGTACAAATGCTTCAGAATGTATGTCGTGACCTGTAGTACCCCATATATTTTGTCAGTGTGACCAAGGGAAGTCACATAGAACATCTATGATGTATGTATACAAAATTTTGAAGTTCCGTCTACGTTCTGTGTGAATATTAACGTCGTACTGTTCAGCTATATACACGAGGGTGTTTCGGCGACGGACCTCGCCATTTTGAACCATGGTCAAGTGACGAGGATAACACCTGAGCTGGAAGCTGTCCTATTAACTACCACACCGCACCAACGGGAGGATGTTTGAGCTCTCGTCAGATTCAACGCATGCATCGCCCTCTACACGGTGAGTATTCAGTTGACTGGGCTCGAACTCATGACACGACAGCCACGAATCCGTTACCTGGACCACTAGGCTACCGCGGCACAACATCCTGTGTAAATCTTATCGATGAATTCTTTTACATTAGACAGTTTAGTCGTTTGCAATCGCTGTATTCATTTTGACTTACCCAGTATATTCGACGTTTAGTTACTTTTATTTGAATTTCTAATCGATTTTTCACTTAATGTATCGTTTTTATTTATGTGGAAAAATTAAAAAGTTTATTGATCGCATTCTTTTATAAGGATATGGTTATTTTATTTAAATATCTCCGATCGGTTAAATGCAATGAATAATTATGTCCAATAAGTTGCGTGTGTGCATTGTCCTTTTCATTAATACATTCAGAATGCTTTTGTTTAAAGAACATTAATTTTTAAAAAAAACTAATGATATTTTTCAAGCAAACTTAGTTTATAAAATGAGAAGATCGCAGTTAATTAAAATATTTGATAAACTTAATATCGATTTTTTTTTATCGAAATAAGATATTTTCGTATAGATATCGATACGTTATAGTATGGAACATATTCAACTCAATCACTGATTTAGCGCTATGCATTTTTTCAAAAACAAAATAGGAATAATAATTTTAAAAAAAGTAATGTGGCAATTCATTGCAAGAGTAAGCATTTCAGATCCCACAATTTTTTTTCATATAATTCTGAAAACTTTTACATTTTTAAACAACTACATGAACATTTTCAAATTACCAATAAATTAATCACTTAATACACGAGTTTTTTTTCGAAAAAAATGGTAAAAAATTATCGAGGATTTTTTTTCCAAAAAATGAACATATAAGTATAGTTTAACATAATATATACGAGGGATAAAAAAAAGGTTACAAGACGCAGCATTTAAAAACTACATATTCTATAATTCATATAAACTGCTACCATTTGTCTCCACTCTGGAGAAACAAAATTTCTCCAGAGTGGAGACAAATGGTGCTACTTGTCGTACAGCTGGTTTACGGGTAGGTAGAGAAAGTTCCCAGACAGTTCAGGACATTTGAAATGGCAAGAGCTTAAGAAATAGGTTTCTTTTGGATGTGCGAGGTGTGATTCGATTTTTATGGGCCGCATCTGACATTCACAGTCAAATCGTGGAAGCTTATGGTGAAGAAGCAATGAGCAGACAACGTGTAGTGAAATGGTGTCACTCTTTTCAATCAGGCAGGCAGGATGTCGAAAATCGCAATATGGCAGGGAGCAACCGGCCAAGTTCTTCAACGACAGAAATCAACATGGCACGAATTGAAGAAATGATTCAAAATGATCTACGGGTCTGAGTGAAATCTCATCAGAGCTATGGTAGCTTGCGGCATATGTGCTGCGGTATTCTAAGACAGTGCTGGGTGAAAACATTCGCCGAACCTGGCTCAATGGCCTGATTTCTACCAAGATGGATTAAGCAAGTTGGTTCTGCGTTCTGATGTTGTCGCGTGTTTCATCCTGGGATACATATGAAAGACGAGATATAGATGAGCACAAACATACAGTACAATCACAGAAGAATATAGACTTTATTATACAAACAATGACCCCAATATAGAACAGAAGGGGTGCGCTGCTTTCCATTCGAGACGAGAATCCATTTCAGGCAAAAAGCCGACTTCTTTTCCCGAAGATGCATCCATGCCATATTCAAGATCCGAACCCGAGCTCACTCGATGATCACCATACTGGGTGGGGCGGCTCTGAATTCTGATAAAGGCCTAGTGGTCGCGGTAGCCAAGTGGTCAAGGTATAGGATCATGGCTAGCATGTCACGAGTTCGAGCTCAGTACCACTGAAGAACCACCGTGTAGCGGAGCGATGCACTTTAAATCTGTCGAGAGCTCAAGCATCCTCCCGTTGATGTAGTGTGGTAATTAGGAAAGGGAGTGCCAGTTCAGGTGTCGTCCGGGTCACTTGACCATGGTTCAAAATTACGCGGTCCGTCGACAAAAGCCCTTGCGTAGCTGAACAGTGCGATGTTAATATTCCTGCACTCACTCACTGATAAATGCCTAAATAGACTTGGTGATTATGTCGAAATGTGATAGGCACGTATACCTCAATTCCTTTTTGTTTTTTCTGTCCATTGTTAATAAATATTTCTTTATTCGACTTGTAACCTTTTTTTTACCAACCCTCGTAGATATTTTATAAAGTTTAAGATGTTTAATAAAGTTTAAGCGGTATATAGATTTTGATTATAATCTAGCCTATCCATTTCTACTAGAACATGTCTCAGACGTGCAATAGAAATGAAATAACGCGAGATACAAGATCACCCGTATGAGATATGGGTGACAAACAATTACTTGATAAAAGTGTTTGTGAGAGAGAGTTTTTTTTAATCCTATAAGAACTTCCGAGGGATATTTTTTTTATCTAATTATAATATCCCATATTTCAGAAAATTAAATTCCCTTTTTTTGAAATTTGAAATGTGCCATGACCCACACACCACGCGTTCATTTTGATTAATGAGGAATAAAATGGAGGAAAGCACTACACAAAACAAAAAAGTGATCTCTCTCTCTTAACTATTACTAATCTAAAGAAATTGGATCATCTTTAAAATGGCTCAAAGAATCTAGTTTGATACTGACTGAATTAATTTCATCATCATTATCAGTAAAGAAAGTATGTTATTACAGTTACAATCCGAATGAAAAAAAACCGTTTATGAATTAAGTTGCCACCTTTTCAAACAAATAATCCAAAGTTACATTTCAAATTGCGTTGTTTATAAAACTATTTTAAAATGTGAGTTATACAGTAAAATCTATTTTTCTGCAGTAGATAGGCACCGCATAAAAAGAAACCACAAAAAAATATGCGAAAACTCCATTAATACTTACATAAGACAAACAACTCTGTCGTCATACTACAATTTTTTTTATGCGGCGAAGAGGTACCGCATGAAAAAAGTCACGCTTAAAAAATATATCACTTATTTGAGAATTTTATGAGAAATACTTCCAAAAAAAATAAATAACTAAATTCCACGCGGAAACATTTTAAAACATTTAATTTCTCATGGTATATATGGAGAAATTTTCAAAATGCCCATACGTAATTCATTGCTACTCATCGTAATCTAAAGCACGCATTTTCCTGTGATGAAATAGTTCAAAATCGCTTTCGTCACTTGAAGATACAATTTAAATTGATTTTTTATTTTTATTTTTGGCAACATAAAGTAAGAGTGATAAGTTTTTGTGACGACGGCCGGTTGGTCAGTGGCTTGTGAACGTCAAGATAAACAGATATGCATGGTCGAAACTCTTTTCGGAATTTCAAACTCCTTTTGGAATTGGTATCTATTTTAAGAAAATGCTTTTCCAATCTGTTGGAAAGCTGGATCCCTGCATATATTTCATCCACTCTCAAAAAATACGTTTCTTCTTGACCGTCTTCATAATCTATCAAATTATTGATAATGTCACTGTCATTGAAAGTTTCGTCTTTAATCAAGTGCGTTGAGAGAAAGCAATTGAACGTGCATTGTCGAGAGACTTTTTTTAGCTAATGAACACAGCATCTTGAAGTGTATGTATGTACATTGATAGAAACATTACAGTGGCGTTAAAGCCGTTGGTATTCATATACCGCATAAAAAAAGATGGCACAAAAATAAAATCGCATCAAAAAGGACCGTACAAAAACAGAGATTTTTCTGTATATATTTTCATTGCCTACAATATTATCATTAGAATATCCAATTTTTTTTAATAATGTAATAATAAATTATAAAATTTTCACATTATCAGAGGAGATTTATTTGTTTGAAGACAGAATATACAAAACAATTTTAAGATCTGATTAATTTAATGAATTTAATATACGTAAAACATTCGACGGAATTTGAGATAGTGACTAGTTAAGTCATTTCCGATTTGATGACATAAGCGATCGTTATAGAAGCTTTAATCTAGATTGATTAAAGTTTCCAATGTAATAAATTGAAGCAACGATTGAAGTCTCCGTTAAATCCCAGAATGACATTTTTCCCGTTATTCAGAACTATATATTAACTTCACTCAGTAATCATCCATCGATTACATAGTTTACGAAACACAGCTACTTTCGTTTCGATTCCCGATCGCAGAAATTATATTTGTAACATAGAATTACAGTGAAAAGAATCTGGACTCAACGCCAGCTAATGAAAACGCTAGGTAATTTTTGAAAATCAGAGAATAATAATTTACAATAATACCGAAAATTATATAAAATATATTTTAATTACTTTCAGGAAATATCTCAAAGTAGTTCAGAGTTACTAAGAATATACTTATGTCATAACAGTTTATAAAATTAAATTATTAATTTCCCATAGTTCAAAAAGTTGAAAGCATTCGTGCGCTTTTGTATTCACGCAATATGTAGCACAAAAGAAATTAATGACGAATAAAAATGTAAGTCCGTTAATTAATTAAATTACAATTAATTGCAATTTAAAGAATATATATGTAAATATATTTTTAAAATATAAAATTTACACAAAAGAACAATTAAAAATTTCAATCTATGAAAAATTTAAATAAGTTTAGAATTGGAGACATATAAAAAATTTATATAAAAACATGAAAGAGAGTAAGGAGAAGTTTATAAATATACTTTTCTATCTGGAATTCTTGATTATAATCTACGTCTAAACTAGAATTCACATATTATATAACTCTATATAAATTTAAGGGGAAAAAACTACGTAAAAATTTTTTTGTAATATTATTTTTTAAAGAAAAAATTTTTCTTTTACTTTTGAAAATAAAAAGCACCTCTTATTGTAAAGGGCTCTAATATTTCGTATCGAATATTTAAAAATTAATAGTACACCCAATTCTGTATTCACCCAAACTTGTTTTACACGATTTTTTTTAACACGAATTAGAAAAAAGAATTCTCGCTTAATAAGATTTATTTGGATTTGACCCAAATTCTAAGAAAAAAATTTGTTTTTCTTCGGAGATGAAAAATGTAACGCTTGCCCAGTTGTAGCCAATAAATTGCGTTGTTCTTTTGTTAAACATAATCTTAATGAAGAACGAACTGGGAAGTTTCTAAGGGATCAAAAGTCAAATTCCTCTAAGACAGAATAATTCAACAATCTAGCCAAGCTAATGGTTCTTAAATCTACTGAAACATCGGAAGTACAGAAAACTAACCTTAATTTTTTTTCAAGAGATCACGAAAATTTCACCATTAGAGCACGAATGCAATAACCAAGATATTTTTAATTGATAATAGAAATATTACAGAGCTACGTGAAAATAAACATTTATCACCAAGAAGTAATAACGAATAAAAAATTTTTTATCTATAACTCCATACCATTTTGTTTAATTTTTGTGTTCATGGATTAGTGAAAAGTTCTTTACCCTTTCAAATAATAGCTTACTTTGTATGGTATATGTACAATCTAAAATAAAATATTTAAAACCGTAACATGAAAATTTAAAGAGTATATTATAATATCTTGCTGATATATTAGTACAAAAACCAAATTTCTATTTTTCGATAGATGCAATCGATATCTTTACCCAAATAAGGTTTTAATTTAATTAGATGTACATTTGAGTAATTTGAACCCTTTAACGCGCGTGATCGAGTATATTCGATCACGCTAAACTGTTCAAAATATGCAAAATCGAGATAATTCGAGCGGGGTCATGTTTTACATTGCTGTAATGTTTACACTCGAATATAAACAATCGCCATCGGCATTTGATGGACTAACTTCGTTCCATCATCACGATTTCGTAAATTTATAAAAAAGTTTGTAATAAATTGAGATAAATATTATAAAATGCATTCTTTTATTTGCTATAGATCAGCATTTGGGACGTATATGTTTTGTTTTAAAAAAATTAATATGAAAAAGGTCTAGATTTTCAGAAGCAAATTAGCAGAAAAACTTATACAAAATTATCATAGCGATTCAAATATAAGACAATCGGCTACACCACAAAATCTTTTGGAATTCTGCGATTAACGGAACGTTATTTTCCCAGTTGTTCTCCTAACAACAAAAACAAAAAAGTTCATACAAGATAATACGCTGTGTGTTGAAAAGAAAAGAATTGCTATATGTAAAATAACTGCAATGTTTGGCTATATACTGAACCTTGCTTCCAAATATATCACGCAAAAGAAAACATTTTGAATAATCTTTTTAAAAACTAATAGCACTACTATCATTATTATTTCTGTTCAAAATGTATAGATAGTTTTGCTGATATAAAAATATGTATTTATTCTTGAAACAGCAATTTAAAAAGTAAGTTCATAAAAGTTGAAGTACTTCAAGATTGCAATATTCGGCTCTTATCTGTAATGTGGACCGAAATCCAAAATTAAAGCAAAAACTGTGATTTTTTTTATCTTTACAATAGAATTTTTTTGTACAATTATCTTTATAAAGCTCTAAAATGTGTTTTCTTAAATAAAATAACTGATATTTGTTCCGGTTTTTTTTCCAAAATGAAACGTCTTAAGAGCAAACGCATGTAATCTATTTTCCTTATTTAGAACAGCATTGAAAAAGCAATTTTTCCAGCCATTATTCAATAATCCAATTTACATCCACACAAAAGCTTCCCTCATTTACATTTACAGTAACAAGGTAAAGGGCGCACCTACCGTCTCGTTTCTTCCGCCGTTGGGCTATCCTTAGGGCGCGGGAGAACTTCACCATCCGTCGGGCGAAAGCCCCGGTCTTGAGCCGCATGTCTTTTTTCAAAACTTCGTCCGCGTCTCCCATGACCAGGAGCAGCAACACGACTACCATCACAAGTGCGGGGCCCATGCCCGCCAGTGCACGAGAGAAGGGGGCCCGCATTCCAAGAAAGGGCCCCCTACTTTGCTCAGTTCTTCCCCACGTGGTATGACCACCAGACAGATTGGGATACCGCTTTTTCCGGCACTCGTCTCCTGCGCTTCCCGAGAGAAAGAGGGGAATCCACCCTCCCTCCCCCGGAAGAAGTCGGATCGATCCGAGAAAGGCAGTGCCATCTGGTGGTAGGGGTGGAATCAGGATGATGAAGGTGGATTTCATGGATAATGTATGTAAATTAGATAGGAAATGTGTACAGAATGGTGAGGTCGTTAGGGTTTCAGAGAAATATTTCTTTTGATGGTGGTTTATCAAATACTCTTTTTTTCCCTCTCTTTTAGTTTTATCATTAAAAATGAATTATAGTTTGAAAGCAACACTTTTTTTTTTACTTTGTATATTTGATGTTCATTCAGAAAAATGTTTGTCTGCATCAATGATTTATTGTAAATATTATGTATTAATGAGAATATATATATAATTAACATCATTTAACACAACGCACACATTTTTTTAAAAAAATTGGCACCGCCCCCATTTTTTCTTTAAAGAAAACTCATTTTAAAAGCTTTTTTTTAAAATTCAAGTTATCAACTGGTTGAGATAAATTTTTTTTTTATAAAAAGAAGATATGGGGATTTGTTTTGTTATTTTTAGATTTGTGTTTAATGCATTTTAAGAAAAATGTGCTAAAATTATGAAGAGAAAAAGAAATTATTATTACTAAAATGGGAAAAAATAGGTAAAAATTAACAAAAAATAGCATAAACGCAGCCCACTCTGCACCAAAGGTTTATGAACAAATTTTCGATTTTTTTCAATCTAATGTGTGGCTATATTATTCAATTTTGAAATGACTTTTAGGATAAGAGATATTTTCTTTCTTACAAAAACTAGAGCACTTTATCTCGGTTACTATATAAAATATAAAAATGCTTAAAAAGACAGTGATTATATTCACATAAGGGACTGTAAATTTTGTAATAAAACAGTTATTGATAAATCTGAAGATTAAAACAATTCTACTATTATACAGACTTGCAGAAAAAATTTTAGTTAATTATGTTCAAAACTTTTTGAGCAATCGCTGTCCCAGTTTGATTATTTTCAAAACATCACATTTTGAGTAAAACGCGTTTTAAAGTATATATGATACCTTGCTTAAAGTAAAGGCATCTGCTTTACTAAAACACTTGTAGTTTTTGTTCTAGTAAACGGAAAATGATAAACTTGGTATTTTTATAAAGCTGATAAGATGGCCCATAAAATGAAATCATAAAAAATGTGTCAATTTTTGGCAAAATTCACAGTTTTAGGGTAGTCAGATACCTTAAGTGAAAGAAAAATACAAAACCTATCAATAATTTAATTTTAATTTTCGGTTTTCATCTCCATTGCAGATATTAGAGACGAATATTGCAAACTTGCACGTACATTGACTTTTATTATCTACCTTTTCGAATTGAATTTCGATAAACACTTTTTTATCAGTAAAAATATTTATTTTTACGTTAACAACAGAAATAATAGTAATAATAGTATTTATTTTAAAATATTATTTAAACTTTTCTTTTATCTAATATATTTTTGGAAGCAAGGTGCAGCAGGTAGCCTAACATTGCAACTATTACACATGTAACAACTAGCTTTACTTTTCCTTTGCCTTTCCCTCCTTTCCTTTTCCTCCTTATCTTGTGAGAGCTTCTTTTTGCGGTGTTGGTGGAACGAAACTGCGAACATTATTTCCGTTAGTTGTAAAATTCCAGAACATTCTGTGGTCTATACCCGATTTTTTTTTATATTTACATGACTATGATAGTTTTGTATAAGTCTTTCTACCACACAATTTTCTTCTAATATCTAAATTTTTTTTTCATCTAAATTTTCTTATGTAAAACATGTGCTATTTTTGATTATTAACACCCTTCTTTAAGCTATACTTGTATGTAACGGAATCTTTGAACTCAATTTTTACCCACTTTAAAATGTCATTTTAATTGAAAATTTTGCCCAATTGTCAAAGACCGATGACAATACAATAATTTAATAATTTTGTTCCTTTGTCCTGATCAGGATTCACGATTTCTCATTTTCAGATCCCATCCCACATCTGGCGACTCATTTCAGATCCCATTTCCAGATTTGGCGACTAATTCCAGATTAAGCTACTAAAAGATTAAGTTGCAACTTAGTTCGATTAACTATAAAAGGGTGTTTTTTAGTTTTTTTAAACTATAATTTATTATTTCCCAAATGCTGAAGTTTACTAAAAAATCATAAAATGTAATGAACAATGGCCTTTATCTAAATTTACGAAATCCCGATGTGGATCGCAGTTAGTCTTGAGTGCAGACGGCACTGGTTTATATTCTAGAGTGAATATTGCGACAGCAAGAGTGTGTAATTTAGCCTTTTCAGTACGCTCGAATTAACCCGAGCGCAGACGTTAAGGGGGGTTAACTTAATAAAATAATTGTAAACATCTTCACATGAATGATATATGTTAGATGCACCTGTTTGATTCCTACGACTCATTATCATGTGGTAATTGCTATAACATCTCTTAAGCCTATAAGTCCATAAACTCAGCTGACGTCATAGTCTCATGGCTTATATTCGAGTGTGAAAATTACAGCAGCATATAATGAGGCCCCGCGTGAACTATTTCGAGTATGTACAACTTGACTTGCTCAGAAAGCTCGAATTAACTCGGGTGCACACGTTAAGGCAGTGCTTCTCGAAATTTCAATATTTATGATCCAATATTCAACCATAATTTTCATCGCCCCCCCCCCTCCATACAACAACAATATATTGAATTCAATTATACTACACTTTGATGCTAAAGCCAGAATTCAACTTAAACCTCTTAAGTCCCGCTGGTGTATATAAACTTCTCACTCGGGCAAAGCGTTATTTTCCCTATACGTATATATACGTCTTTCCCAATTATGATCTTTTCTGTGCACTGCTATCCATAAAAATATTCCGAAGACTATGGAATACAATAAAAGGACCTTGACAGTGTGTCCGGTGGCACTGGGAGCGAACTTCTTAACTTTTAATCGACAGTTAAGGGATTAATTATAAACCGAACGAATTATCAAGATAAGTGTTAATTTTTGTGTATAATTTTATGTATGGCAAGACCATGGGGTCACGGGTAGTTATTAAACTTGTTCTTAACTTAGTATTGTTAAGTGTATTATCAAATACAGTGTGTATTGATACATTTATAAGTATATTATATCAGTTTACATGTGCATTTTATATTTTATTATGTCAGAATATATTTTGTTTACTTTCATTAAATTAGTAATTCTTTTAAAAATAATTTTTTGTTTTAGACTTTTTTATATGCTTCCCCCCTAGTAGAGTTATCACGCCCCCTCCCCAAGGGGGGTCACCACACAGTTTTAAAAACTCTGCGTTAAGGAGATAATATACTAGCTATGTTGTTTAGGCATTGATATATAATAAATACAATAAATGATAAACGGTTTTGATGACTTTATAAAACCGTTTTTGTCAAATTTTTTATGAGTTAATAATTTAAAAGCATAATTAAGAACTAGGAAACAGGTAGAAAGCCCTTTAGAATCATCAATTAACTGGGGATAGATATAAAAAATGTATTCGAAGGGATTCACACAATACTAATTCATTTTCGTAATATAAATTTATTACTTCCAGTGTATTAATGTTCATTTTTTGTCACCAAGCCTTTCAAAATTAGGAATTCCTTTCTTCCTCGGTGACTCTTCAGCCCAAGGTAGGCTTTGATCTTCATAAGAATCCTTTTCCAGGCTAGTCTTCTTCCTGCTAGTGTTCTCCAATTCTTAGTTCTGAAAATCTTTTTCTAGGCCATCAATCCATCTAAGATTAGGCCTACCCTTTCTTTGTGTGTCGATTTATGGAGCATTGAAGAGTTTTTAGTGGTGCTGTCTTCTTCCATTCTGACAACGTGACCTGCCCATTTAATTCGTTGTATTTTGATGAAGTTAACAGTATTAGATTTTTTATATGATTGATAGAGCTCGAAATTCGATCCTCTTCGCCAAGTTCCATTTTCCTGAATTCCTCCAAAAATAAATCATAAAATCTCCCTTTCGTAGATACTTATCATGTTCTCATCTGTTCGAAACATGGACCAAGCTTCATATGCATAAGTTAATACTGATCTTAAAAGACTTTTATACAATAGAACCTTTGTTTTTCTTTTGATTAAATATACATTCATGATTATCTCATCAAATAGGAGGAGAAATATTGTCAAGTTAATGATGAGATAATTTGAATGTAAGTTTTATATTCAAACATTAACTGAAAGTGATGTTGGTCTGGTAATGGAAATTTTAAAAAAATGTATTTGAAAATAATTATACTGAAAAAAAATGTGTTCAAAAAACCTGTAGGAAAAAGTGAACCTGGAAAAAGGATTCATTTGCTGATTGCATCTTTACTACAGAAATCAAATGACCCAATCAAAAATATTTTTACTTGGTAATCATCATCTTACAAAATTTTCTTAAAAGCACAAAATGACAATATATATATATATAGATATACAGTCGACTCTCGATAATTCGAAGTTGAAAGGACCAATGAAAAACTTCGAATAATCGAGAGTTCGAATTATCAAAAGTCTAAGAAAAAACTCCTGTTTTTTTCTAACACATTTAAATTTTAAACTATGTAATAAAACAACAATTGTACATACGTATAAAATTACTTAAAGAGGACACAGTACGATTCAATTGACAAAAATAGGTCAAAAAATCAAAAATAATTTTTTTAGCCTGAATTATTCTTTATATACTTTTCTACAAACTCACAAAATTTGAAAGCTCTTAACTTAACAAACACAAAATTATGATAGCTTCTACGTTCGTTTTTATTCACTTTCCTGTGGCAAATCAAAACTTTAAACTTACTTATCTCGGAAAGATAAAATAACAAGTTTGTCTTCATTTAAAATGCTAAGGCTTTTTTCTATTGTGCTAATGTTTTGATTTTTTAACCTATTGCTAATAGTACACGAAGCAAAAGTTGGTATGCTTTTCTGAATCAAAGCAATACTTATTTTTGTAAAAATAACTGAACTCATAATTTATACATTTTTTAAGGAATTTTCAATAAGCATTCATAAAAAGAAGTGCTGTACGAATACCAATCGTGTTATCGCAAACCCATACCAACTTTTGTTATACATAGTTTGTCGTACTTGTAAATCAAATTTCATACATGTATGTAAATTTTTGTAGGATAAGTAGCATTTTAAAATCACTTCAAAAATTTAAAGTTTTTTCCCAAAAAAATTAAATATTTAGCTTTTTAAGAAATTTTGCGCACAAAATATTTCTGTATACACACATAGGAGACAACCAAAAAATTTTTGAAAATCCTTAAATTAAAATTTTTGCTTAAATCGTACCACCCTTAAAATATTTTTAAAAAGTATATACTATACAGTATGAACGTTATACGTAATTTAAGAATCATGTATTGAAATAATACATTTATCTAGTAGTTCTCTTTCCCGACCCACCAAATCTCTTCCATTCCTCATTGGAGCGGAAATCGTTTCGCACGCGCTTTCCTCAGATACTGTCCCCAACACCATTGGTTCTTCAAGGCAGGGTCCAGCGTGGCCCATGCCGCATTTAGTGCCACATGCTATAAGTCACACAGATAAGCTATAAATAGTTATGTCAGTATGGTAGAGTTATGGTATTTTATAAATAGTTATGGTATTTTTATATAAAGCTAATAAGATGTCCTCTAAAATAAAACATAAAAAAAAAATTCTCAATTTTTGGCAAAATTAACAATTTTAGGGTAGTCGGATACCTTTAATCAACTTTTTCGCACAAAAATGACATATTTTCAAAACATTGTTCTTTTATGAAAAATGCTGCGATAATAATAATATATTTGTCCATAAATAACTAAGACTTCTTATTTAAAAATTCATATTATTTTTAGAGTTACGCAATTGTAATAATAACAAGCGATTCTTCGTTTTTTATAAAAATTTCTCTCATATAATAAGGTAGGAAAAAATAATAAATTGTAAATTATATATTCCACTTCTAAATTATATGTTCCGAAACTCCTTGTCTAAGCTTTGTGAAGAAGTATTAACTATCTAGGGGCAAAATATTATTGTTATAGAAGTGTTATCCGTAAAAGGAGAATGTTTTGAAAATACTCTCATGAGCCAAAACATTATGATCACCCCTACATATTGCAATGAACTCGCCTGGATGACGTGGAGGGCACGTGATCAGGTAGAAGTGGTATTTAACTGATGCTGGAGAGTCTGAAGAATCATTCTTTCACTTACTTCTGTGTGTGATGTCAAAGGCTGCGGATCTAAGCGACTTTAATAGAGGGCAGATTATAATGGCTCAAAGGCTCTGAACAAGTATATCCGAAACTGCACGACTCGTGTGTTGTTCGCGATCTACAGTTGTTAGTACTTATGCAAAGTGGATGAATGACGATGAAACCAGTAGTAGACAACATGGTTGAACGTCCACACGCTATCAAAGAAAAAGGCCGTCGGAGACTGTCTCGCATTGTGAAGCAAAACCGGAGCCAGACAGTGGCTTCGCTGACAGCCCAATACAATGCAGGGGCAAGTAGAATAGTAGCGGAGCACACTGTTCAGCGGACACTGTTGGATATGGGGCTACGCAGCAAACGACCCACTCGTGTGCCTTTGTTGACCAAGCATCATCGCCAACTACGCTTGCGCTGGGCTCGGGAACATCGCGACTGGTCCATGGATCAGTGGGAGAGAGTTGCCTGGTCAGATGAATCACGGTATGTCATTCATCACGGAGATGGCCGTGTCAGGATACGCCGCCGTCTTCCAGGCGAACAGTTGCTCCCTCAATGTGCAGTTGGTCATACACAGGTTGGTGGTGGCGGTATAATGCTTTTGGGGGCGTTCTCTTGGGCGTCTCTGGGACCTGTGGTTATGGTAGAGCAGACCATGAATGCTACAGGGTATCTGAACATCATTGTGGACCAGTTGCACCCTTACATGACCTCTGTTTTTCCAGCTGGAAGCGGAATGCTCCAACAGGACAACTCCCCATGTCACAAGGCTAAAATTGTGTTGGAGTGATTCCAGGAACATGATGCTGAATTCCAGTTAATGTCCTGTCCGCCAAACTCACTGCATCTCAATCCGATAGAACACGTTTGGGATGTCATGGGACGGCAGCTCAGAGTCTAAAGACCACCAATTCGCAATATCTTGAATTCGCGTGACCGTTGCTTAAACAACTGTTACAATCTGTCTCCGGTCAGCTACCAAGGACTTGTGGCATCCATGCCAAGGCGGGTTGAAGCTGTATTGCGTGCCAAAGGTGGGCCAACTCGTTACTGACAGGTGGTCATAATGTTTTGGCTCTTGAGTGTATGTCATCATTCTCGCTTTTCTTTTGGTCAAAAAAATGCATTTTACAACTATTTTTAATTGCAATAATACTCTTAAAACATTTTTATATGCATATTCTAATTCAACTGACATTAAATATCAAAAGGTTATTCATTTGTATCCATTTTCAAAATCACGGTTTCGAACCTTTTCAGTCACCTTAAAAAAGAAATTTGCTGTCTGTAATTATCAATTCAAAAAATTTTTTAGTAGATTTGTTTCATTAGATTAACTTTTTAAATATAAATTATAAATATATTCGCTTTTGTAAGTTTTTCTCAGAGTCCCCTCTCCCTTTTCACATTAACTACAATACTGATTGACGGACTATTGACCATTTGGCATACAACAAAGTCTGTGAGTCATCACTCGGTTCTTGTGTCACTGTGACGTCTCTTGAGACGTCACCATGGGTCTCTCGTGGTATCTTGAGTAGATTCGGTTTCACTTCGAATATCTTTTAAAATTTGAATAAATTGCGGTCATTTTTATAAAAGGGATGCTTTTAAATATTAAAAATAACAGCATAATTGACCTCTGTTTCGTGAAAATAATAATTTTTTTTACGTAATTTTTTTACGTAATAATTTGCGCTTCATACTATGATTACACTAGGCAACAAAAAAAAACACACTTTTTGTCTGTTTAATAGTTTTAAATAGTCTATTTTTTCTAATCTTGGGTTGAAATAAAAACGAATATGTAAACGAATTTTATTTATTAGCTCTTGTTTTTAAGATATACCGCATCCCATCCATCAATGTATTGGCACATTTGAAGAACAAAACATTTCTAATACATACAGTACAATAAGTCATGTTTTTAGAAACCATGTTCATAATCCGTAGTAAGTAGTATTTTTTAGTTTATTTCCAGTGAACATTTACTTTTGAATTGCCTCTTGTATATCGAAGCCCGAGTATCCCGAGTTATCCCTGTCCAGCAGTAGTTTACGAGCATTGATTCATCCCGAAGACCCTAATATATACGTTCTATTGCTGTGATATCTTGATGAAACCTTTCACCGAGTTCATATCGCTTACAGTTCCACAGTTTTTAGGGGTAAAATGGATCTTTAGAGACATATTGCATCCTGGGTCATGAAAATTTTGTAGGAGTTCTTTCACAAACTGTTGATAGTTCATATCCTTTTCGCTTCCTAAAAATACCTATACCACACTTATCTTTGAGACCTAAATATAGTTGAATTGATTTACCTTGAGTTGTAAGTCGAAACACAGCGAATATCACTTGAATCGTGCACTATTGATTGTTCTTTGTTCTACTGATGCTCTAGGTTAGACTCAAAACACACCTGAAGTAAATTGGTGCGGTTACACGCCTTTCGTTGAAATAAAAATTGTTCCTGAGGCAAGAGCTTCTATCTACCCGATCAAATGAACATCAAAAAGACTTTACACAGAAAGTAAAGATGAGTAAAAATGCAGCTATTTAAAAATAGCGAGTTCTGATTCTTGAAAACAAGAGCTAATCTGAAGTTTTTATGATGATTTTCGTGTTTAGTAGACAAAAATACTTCATAATAAACTATTTTTGAGCCGAAAACAATTTTGATGTTGCCTAGTGTTACCAATAGTGCAGTGTTTCAATAAAAATAATTTATTTTTTTAAATAAAATTTTTAATTTTATAATAATTTTGCATATTTTTATGAAGAATCAGTTATTTTTTTAATGTGGTATAAAAATTATGGATTTTATTTGAAAAATTCAGTATAACGTGGCGTATGTTTAAGATTATCCCAGCCGTATTTCGATTGCCACAATTGAGAGATGCCATAGGGACTTTTTCCTACCGAGTAAGATTTTCTATTTCTGTAAATCGCCTTTCATTGTCGTGATAGACAAGCGTTGCAGGAAAACTGAGTTCACTTACAGGAGCAGTGATTCTTACTGTGACTGTTAAAATTCGCGTGAACCGTGATTTTAAAAAACATGTATAAACGACTAATTTTTTTTTTATATTGAGTGTCAGTTGAATTAAAATATGCATATAAAATTGTTTTAAGAATAAATTTTCTATAAAAAATCATTTAACACAATTTTGATAGGAAAAAAATGAAGATGGAATGCCATAGGGACGTTTTCCTACAGAGTAAGATTTGCTATTTCTGTAAATCACCTTTCATTGTCGTGATAGACAAGTCTTGCAGGAAAACGGAGTTCACTAGCAGGCGCAGTGATCTTACTGCGACCAGTAAGGTTCACGTTCGGAACCATGATTTTAAAAAAATTGTATGAATGAATAATTTTTTTTGATATTTAGTGTCAGTTGAACTAGAATATGCATATAAAATTGTTTTAAGAATAAATTTTTTATTAGAAATCAATTAACACAATTTTGTTTGGAAAAAAAAATGAAGATGGAAAGGACATATTTTCCAAACGTTCTCATTGTATGAAAAATGTTTCTAAAAAAATATGTATGCATCTATATAAATAAAACTTCTATACAGAGTCTAAACCTTGTGTTTTGAAGAATTCACATCTTTTTTAAAATTACTATGAACTGAAACAATAATCGGTGTCTTGGTTAAATTTAAATTACTCTGATATATTAAACTATGAATAAATCCATTCCCATACTACATATTTAAAAAAACAATCTTGTTCAGGATCTGTACAAAAGTCTTATCTCTATAAAAGCAAAATATTATGAATATAGAAACATTTTTCTTATAAAAGGAGAATGTTTTGAAAATATGCCAATCTTTCTTCCTTTTTTCCAAAAAAAATTGAATTTAAATGATTTTTCTTGTAATAATATTTTAAAACAATTTTATACGTATATTCTCATTCAAACGACACAAAATGCTAAAAAAACATTCATTTATACGCTTTTTCAAAATCACGGGCTCAGACGCAGTCAGTTATTTTAAGTATTACCGTAAAATCTAATGTATAACGCGCACTTATATTTTCAGGCTACAGTTTTAAATATTTAATTATGTTTTGGAGTATTATCTTAAGCATTCAAAAAATATAGTATACTTCTAGAACTACAACCCTTTAAGTACATAAGGAAGTTCATTTACTTTAAATAAACAGTATTTTTATATAGAGAGAATAATAATTTTTTATGACCACATCTCTTTTTTGTTTATAAAGCTATCATTTTTATACCCGACGTATAACATTCACCCGTGAATTTCAATATTAATTTTTGTGTTAAAAGTGCACGTTATACGGCGAATTTTACGGTAATTTGTGATTGTGATAATTTGTGTGTAATTTATATTTCATTTTTTTTTTCGTCTTTAAAATTTCAAAAGAAAAATTTCAATTGATAGATTCTTATATAAAATAGTTTCTCGTCCTCTGTAGTTCAACAAAGTGTCTCTAAGAAGTCTCTCGAGAGCCGTTGGTCAGTTGACAAGAACGATACTTAAGCAGACATCCACTCTCTTAACTTTCCCATCGCCCCCAAGCAAAGACGTTGATCTGGACAAATTTAAAAAGCCTTAAATCCTCTACAAGGCAAGTCTTTGATGGCACCAGGCCTAGAAATCAGGATTTGATTGCTTTTGAAATGGTAGAACACTTATGAAATATTGTTATATGTTTTTATTAGAATCTTGAATAACATGCCAAAAGTCTTGGGCCAGTAATAAAATTAATTACAAAATAACCATTCGATATAACAATGTAGTTTTTGTATCACTGGATAAGTCAGTTTTTGCAGTTTCTTATACAACAGATGACGAAACTGCTTCTTCAACAGTGATTTCTGAGTCCATTTGTAAGGAAGACATCATTTTCGTTCGAAATGGTGTCGATTTAAGAGAAAGCCCAACGTGTGTTGTGGTCATTCCTTATGCCACCTGATTAATAGTAACATCAGATCAAGGCCCATGAAAATTTTGGGGGCAAGGGGCTAGTTGTATGCCTGTCAATAGCCGTAACTTTGAGCACCATCCAGGTTACAGCACGATTTAGCTCGGTTCCAACCCAATTTTGAGGGAGTGCCAGTTCCTTCCACCTCTCTTCATTTCCACCAACCTCACGAGAGGACTTGCAGCTCGACGGTTATTTAAAGACCCCCCCCCTACCGCAAAGGTGCTATACATTTACAAACATTCATGCATTCTCCGAGATTCGATTCCAGGCCCTGCGACACAGCAGACAACGTCATTAACCACTATACCGGATGGGTGACACCCATTTTCTAAGTGAATTCGCCCATTTATATCCAGCATAAATTTCGACATTGTTTTGGACTAAACTTTCTTCATGCAAAATTAGTAAAGCGGTGGTTGGAAATGTTTAAAGAAGCAAACAGCGTAATAGAAGACTCATTAAAGAACACTTGGTGGGAACCAAAATGCGACCTACATGTAGACATTCTTCGAGTAACCAAGAGAGCGCACGCTACAATTTAGTGAGGTAAATGGTATTATAAAAAATTATAACAATACGTACAAAATACACGAGCAAGCGTGTGCAAAATTTTAATATTTTAAGCACAATAAATGTGTACAATCAGAGCAAAACAAAAAAGACTTTTCTTTAACTCTATATTTCAAAGATCACATTGGTATTTAAGTTTTGAATTAAAACTAATTCTAGATGTTTATATGAAAGTCTATCACGTTTTATCATCTAACAGGGGGAAAAGTTTTGCGGGATCTCACTGCTCTTGGAACTAACTAAATATTTTTATTGATAAACGTATGACTCAAAAAAATTGTCAAAAGCTGTAATCATCTAATATATACGAATAATATCATAAGCAACACTTTTTTTTAATAAAACAAATATTAATACAACAAATTTTTTCTTACACGACTCATCTATGTTTAAATCGTAACGTTTTATTTGTGCGAAATATGTTACACGACTCAAAATTTTTCCATACAATGCGAACGAGATATTGAAAATTGACTCGAATAAACAAACCTTTCAAAATTTAAGAGTAACTTTACAATAAGTTATTATACTTGTTATAATTACGCAATTTTATGTTAGTGCTTAATTACTGGATCAATTTCAGAAAATGCGTTTCGTCTAGAGCTCCTGTTTCATTACATTAAGTACAGACAGTCTCTTGACAATATATATATATATTTCATGAAAGTAATAAAAGTAAGCAAGCAAAAAGAATATAAGGCAATGTCTGGTTACTTTAATATTCATGAGAAAAGAGCACCTTTTAATTTGATAATGTAATATTTTCCCTTTTTATAGAAGATGAACTTCTAATGAAGGATCCAGACATGAAATTACTCATCTTAATTTAACGGTTTTCAATTCTAAGAAATGACTAAGAAAGTTCTACATGTTTCAATAGAAATACAGATTGGTAGAGCTAGTGGTTCTCACCGAATTTAATTGTAGTATTCCAGTTTTGGCGTTAGGAGTGCTAGCCAGTTTGCTTTATTGCTAGAGACATTGGTAGCTACTAAAGATTATTGGTATTTGCTAGAGACAAGCTGAATTTTCGCAATGTATACGTGCAGTTAAAGAGGTGTCTTTTTCTATTTTCTATCATCCCTCCTCATATTTTATTCTACCATAGAAGTTCATTTATTCACTTTAAAAAATGCTGAATTTATGAAATATTCAAATGTCCGTAAACTCTTAATTTATTTTATGAACTTTTCAGTTTAGCTTAAAAAAAGCATAATCCATTATACACTGCTGGCCACCATAAATGCAACCCCAAGAAAGACAAGAGATAGCACAACAAAATTTATTTTGTAGATAACATGTTGACCAAGTATCAAATGATTAAATTTAAAAAACTTCTGTGAAGAGTAGTTCCTGCCAGAATCAGTTGCCAGAGTAGCCACCATTGTTGGAGATCAACGCTGCCACACGCCTCGGCATTGATTCAAAGAGACTTTGGATGTGTTCTTGGGGTACAGCAGACCAAGCAGCTTCCACACGTTGCCAAAGTTGGTTCTGGTGTGGCAGCTGGGGGTGTAATCTGGGTCAATCGTTGAGCATCCATGGACCACATGTTTTCTATCGGTGAAAGATCCGGAGAGCAAGCCGGCCAGGGAAGCAATTCAATCTGGTGATTCCCGAACGATGCGGGTCACAAGTGGTCACGCATTATCCTGTTGAAATTTGGCTGTGGTCAAGCCCTGAATGTAAGGAAGGACAACTGGCTCCAACACCTCGGAGATGCAGCACTGGCTTTTTAAGGTACCGGCAATACGTACTAGAGGAGTGCGAGAGTGATATCCAATACCGCCCCATACCATAATACCCGGTGCAGGCCCAGTGTGGCGGTGCATAACGCAGCTGTTCAGCATCCTCTCTCCACGGTGTCTCCAGACTCGAACTGATTCCAAACTGTGCCCCAAATGGAAAACTGAAAAACCAATTCAGACAATCAAAACGAATAATAACATATCTTACCCAGAAGCCCGAAAATTAATAGTTCCACAATTACCTCAAACTTATGCTCAAGTTGCCAAACCCTCTACTACAAATAATTCTACACAAACCGATGAAAATGTAACAACTATACCAACATCCACTCCTGCTGTTTCCACATCATCTTCAACCCAAGCACACCTCTTGCCCTCAATCTCTTCAATAGTCACTACAGTGTCAGAAACTCAGCCACCGACTCCTATTTCTAATTCAGTACATACCACCACCAACCCTATGTTCAGCCCTATGGAAACTTCATCAAATATATCTGCTTCCTCATCCAACTCCCGTACTCGACTCCCTTCTGCAGGTATAATACAATATTCAAAAAGGAAACATACAAAATCTCGAGCAAGAACGAAAAAGCTACTACAAAAAATAAACGAAACAGCTATGTATATTAAAATGGCACCACACATACCGATAAAGAGTTCTCCAGTACAGACTTCCGAAGAAGAAGAAGAAGAAAATGACATGCTCATATATGATGTTGAAGCAGAAGAAGCAGAAGTTATGGAAAAAAAATATTTAACTCCGACCAAGCACCGGAAGGGGCGCGATTGAATCATACTTATCGGACTTGGTGGGGGTAATCCCCACCAAAAACTTGTTATTAGCAATTTTTTACTTGAATATAAAATATTTTGATTTTCTTTTTCTGAAATGTTTTAAACTTGTCTGACTTGGTGGGGTGTGCCCCACCAAAATCTGATTGTTGTTTATTTGTGTGAGCTTTTAACTATATTTGAGTATTTTAAATGGATTTTTAATATTTTAACAATTGATTGGCGCAGCTTAGCGGAAATCGGCTCTTGCGCCATTAAACCCTACATTCACTCACTCACTCACTCCAGACTCGAATCCGACCATCGTGGTGTTGCAGACAAATGCTTTACTCGTCAGTAAAAACAAACTCATTACATTCTACCACCCACATCCTTCTTTCAACGCACCATTAGCGGCGGAGACGTCTGTGGTTCTGCGTCAAGGTTAGACCAAGCAATGGACGTCTTACGGACGGACCACTCTGCTGTAAACGGCGTCGAATGGTACGCGTAGACACTGAATGATGCGTTACAGACTCAATGTGCTGAGCTATGGTTCGTGATGTAACTGAGTGATCCATCACTGGCATGCACCCAATTTGCCTGTCCTCACGTGAAGTAGTGCACTGAGGTGGATGCGATCGACCACGTCGGTCTGTCGTACCCTCCTGCACCCAACGGTCACATATCCGCATTACAGTTGTTTGGTTTCGTTTAACACGACTACCGATTTCCCTGAAAGATAATCCACAATCTCGGTAGGACACTATCCTTCCTCTGTCGAACTCGGATACTTGATCAAAAGCTGATCACTGTTTTCTACGAGACATAACTGAACGTTTTTTGAAAAAACCACAAGAAAAACACAATTGCCGAACTTGAAATCATCGAAATCTACAAGCCTTAAATAGCGCTTTGAGGTGGCGCCACAGGCGTGCATGATGTGTGTCTGCGCTGAAATTCTAATCATTTGCATATCTCACCTCCGCTAACGCATATTGTAAATTTCATGTTATTTGCGTGCTTCCTTCAGGGTGTAGCATTTACAGTGGCCAGCAGTGTACTCCATCGTATCATCTTACATATTACCCTAACCTCCTTAGAATATCAAAGTCGTTTTTATACTTTAATTTACCAAAAGTTAAGCTAAGTTTAGAAAAAATTATTTGGAATTCAGGAGATAAAATTTAGTATTTTGTTTAACACTAAACCTACCAGAGTGGTCAATTTCGTTTTTCTTGAACTTATTGCATGATTTTTTTATAATATTCAGCTACTTAATTTTTCAATAACTATCTCTTTTTCCTTCGATTTTTCTGATAACAATATGTACTCATCCATTACTTTGGTGAACATGATTTTTGTCTCATGAGTACCAATAGTTGTACTTAATGCAGTTTTTTATCGTGTTTTCAAATATGTATTCGGAATTTCTCCATCACCCACAGTTTTTTTTAAAATTTTAATTTCAATTAATGCATATAAATATTTTTTAATAAATGACCATTTGTCCATTGTAAAATAAAAACTCCTAGAGCATTGTAAATGTGATGGAACCACATGAGCTAACTCAAATGGTATCATTGCTACTGTTGTGCAAGTTCAGAAATGTAGAGACACTTTGGCACCAGACACAACAGACAGGCACAAATATGGTCTAGACTAGCATGCATTCATTAGAACGATGTCAGTTGTGAGATAATAGTAAACCAGTTAACACGTAATTGTGAGCGCTTTGTGTCTGAATTGTTGTATGTTACGTATTTACAAATTTATTTCTTTTAATTTGTTGTTAGTTACAAAATACATAGAGCTTGTTTAAATCATCATAACAACTTATGTTATATATGTGGTGAAGTCACGCTCAAGTCCCAAAGGCGAAACCTACCTTATGAACTTTATTATGGGTGTAAAGTGGGGGACCAAACAAGGACCTGGGCCCCACATATCTGTTGTTTATCGTATAGTAGGCTTCTCACTGCATGGAAAAATGGTCCACACCACAGGCCATTTAGTATCCCTATGATTTGGAGGAAACCCAAAGATCACTCCTCTGACTGTTTTTTCTGCTTAACAAACATTAAAGGAATTACGTCAAAATCAAAACATACAGTGGTGTACCCAGACTTGCAATCTGCAATGAGACCAGTTCCACACAGCGAAGAATTGTCCATACCAAAGCCTCCAGAACATTTGACATTAGATGAAGAGAGCTCAGATTCCGATAGAAGTAAGGAAGAAGAAGAAACAGTTTGTGGTGATACAACTTTAGAACCAAGCTGTTCATCTGGGCCTCATTTATTGACTCAAGAAGATCTTAACAATCTCATAAGAGATTTAAAGTTATTAAAAAAACAGTCTGAAATGCTTGGTTCCCGGCTAAAAGGATGGAATCTTCTTCAAAAGAATACAAAGATGTGTACTTATCGTAGTCGTCATTCTCAATGTAAAGACTATTTTTCTGAAGAATATGGCTTAGTGTTTTGTAATGACATTTCTTCTCTTATGGAGTCATTTGGTATTGAACATAACCCTATAGAACGGCGCTTATTCATTGATTCCTCCAAAGCAAGTTTAAAAGCAGTACTTCTGTATAGTGGAAATAAACTCCCATCAATACCTATGTAGTATGAAAAAAAACATATGAAAACTTTCAATTTATATTGGCAAAGCTTCAATATACAGTGTATGAATGGAATATTTGTGGTGATTTGAAGGTAATTGCACTTATTCTTGGTCTGCAGCTTGGTTACACAAAGTACGGTTGTTTTTTGTGTCTTAGGGATAGTAGGGACAGAAAAAACCATTACATCCGAAAAGAATAGCCTAAACGCTAATATTTCATTCCTTGGCAAAAAAATGTGAAACATGACGCATTGTGTAATTCTAAAAATGTGTATCTACCTCCGTTACATATCAAACTAGGATTAATGAAGAATTTCGTGAAAGCCATGGGCAATACTTCTGGTTTCATGTACTTAAAACAGAAGTATCCTAAAATTTAGTGAAGCATAAATTAAAGAAGAGATATTTGTGGGTCCACAAATACGATCACTAATGCATGATGAGAAGTTTGAGGAACTATTAAATCCACTGGAGAAAGCAGCTTGGCAAGCATTCAAAAATGTAACACAGTTTTTTGGGAAATCTAAAGGCGCATAATTACCGTGATTTTGTTCATGATCTTATAACATCTTACAAAAATTTGGGCTGTAATATGTCCTTAAAGATACACTTCCTGCACTCGCACTTAGATTTCTTCTCGGAAAATTTTGGTGCAGTGAGCGATGAGCACGGAGAACGCTTTCATCAGGAGATTTCAGCGATAGAAAAGAGATATCAAGGCAAATGGAATGCTAATATGCTGGCCGATTATTGTTGGACCATCAAGAGGGATACTCCACAGGCGAAATATAAAAGAAAATTGTGATTTCTTAATTTCTAGATGAGTCCGAATGTTCGAATATTGTGTACTTAAGAATGTAGAAAATATTAAAGTGTTTAAAATTATAAATGCCTGTCTCTCGAAAACCTTGTGTGATGAAGAAAAATCGATATCTTATTTGAATTCAGGAGAAGAAATGCTATCAGAATCACATTTTTTTTTGTTGCCCAGTGTTATCTACTGTAAACGGTCTTTGGAGTTCAGGTATAGTTATGAAATTTTATAAGGTTAGCTGCATTGAAATCTCAAAAGTCCAAGAGAATGTCATCTGATTGTGTTTATGCACATTTTTTTCTATTTTGCTCGGTACATAATGCCGGCTGTAGGTAGCCCACGAAACAAAATAATGACCATTACAAATATTTTCCATGTGTTCACTTCTATTTTCAATAATAATAAACTAGAAACTTTGGATAATAAATAAATAAAAACGGCCAGTTTAGTAGTAATTTTTTGTATTTTATTATTAACGGATTAAATATTTACCTCTTAAATGTCAATTCAAAGGGAATTGTCCGCAAAAATAAATAACAAAAGAGAATTACATGCTCTGAAAAAGATGAAGAAAAACATTCTGAGAGTGAATATGGTATACATGATCTATTGGACGCTGACTTTTAGCAATTCGACACGCATAACGAGGTAGAGAACATCGTGAGATCAAAGTCTTTCGAACTTTATGGAAACGATTTTGTGGTTTATTTTCTAGTTTGCATTTTGAGATCAATGGCAACTTTTGAATAATCGACTGCTAATGTTTTCTTTTGATTGGAATGTAAAATACAAGATTTATTTTGAAAATGGTTCTTAAAAGTGATAGATAACTCGAAGGTTATATAACTACCCTTCCCCAGAAAAAATATTCGTATCAACAGACTGTAAAGTGGTGTAAAAATCTCGGTTACCGCATTTAAAAAAAGATTATTTGTAACATATTAAATTTAAAAGGGGGGGGGGACGTCTAGCTTAAATTAAAAATGAAAACATGACCACGAAATCTCATCTTAAGACTGTTCAAACGCAGGCAACTATCAAGAAAGCGATATCTCATATCTTAAAAAAATCCTCCGATTCAAAGGTTCATTGCATCGGAGCTCGGTATGTTTTCTGGTGCTATAAGTAAAATTCTTCATAAATATTTAAAGTTAAAAAAGATGTTTAAACCTTAAGTTCATCTGCTTTTGCCAAACATATAGCTGAGAGAAAACCAAATTCTAGAAAATTGTATTAAAAACACCTAGCTGCTGTGAAATAGAAATTTGTGGTAACACTCGATGAGGCATAAGTATATTTAAGGGGGTAGGTTCTGAATTTCGGCCCCCAGACATATTTTCACTTTTCCCATTTTAATAAAATATGAATTTCTACGCTTCTAATGGTGCAAAAATTATCATTCTACGTGCAGTTAAAGTGTTTTTAATAATTTTTTGAAAATGTTTTACCACCTGTCAAAGTCTACTAAATCCATTACTAAAATCCCTTTTCTCTCAAAGCTAACATTTTTACCGTATAAGGAACATTTGTTCATAAACTACTGCCGTTAACGGCTTATAACTTTGCATAATTAATAATTACACTCTAATACATACTTTCATCGAGGATTTTTTCAAAAAAAAAAATATTCTGACTTAATTTATAGCATTAAACATCATGAAATTTCACTGTTTTGAAAAAAAAAAATAAACAGATTAGTGCAAGAAATATTTTTTTTAAGTAACTAGACGTCTATCCATAAAATCTTTGATTAAAGTATGTATTATGGCTCAAAGAATATTCAGTAAAAAAAATTGGAGATTTTTATTCAATAGAATGTTTATAAATGTTCTTTAAAAATACTTATTTTTAACATTACTGAGGTACAGATCCTGTTTCGTGAATCTACTCCCTAAGACACTTAAAGGAAAGTCAATTTTCTATTGCTCATCTGACGATTGGCCGTACGAAATGGCCGTCAGTGTACAGTAACTTTCCCAAAGGGATTCACAACAATTACAGGATTTTTTAACGACAAATTAAAAATCATAAAGGTCTCAAGTAAAGCCAAAATTAATTCATTATAATATCAGCATATTATTTTAGAACCAGTTTTTGGAAAAAAAATTCCAATGTTATATGGAAAGAACATTGATAAAGTTGAGCTTCATATGGACAAAGTCTCTAGTCACACGTATAAGTCAACTGTCCTTTGTTTAGCGGGGGAAAAAAGAATAAGGAACAAGAATAAAGCGTATCCCATTTAATGAAATACGTATAAAATGGCCTGACGCTTCTCCAATGGACTTTAGTGCTTTCGGTTTATTAAAAAAGGTTTAGGAAAACGGCATTCAACAACATTGAGCTTAATTTAGAAAACGGCTCAGGAGGAATATTGGATGGAAGTACAAAGAAAAGGTTAACCTTCATGGAAAATTCAATCTAAAACTATTGTCAAAAATGACGGCTATCAGAGAGAAGAAAATCACAGCAAAAATACATTATTTAAAGATAAAACTCAACTATAAAAATTGTTTCCTTAAAGTGCGAATGACCTTTTGTATGGGTAAGGGATCAAAAAGGATAAAATTGTTCTCTAGTTTCAAAGAGAAATGTGAAGAGAATGATCTCATAATATTGAAACTTCAATTGATGGAAAAGTTTGGAATTCTATAAGGCTCTGACCATGTAAGAAGTATGCTTCCCACTATTCTAAGAGAAATATAAGGGCCATTGGAATATGCGAAACGAAATATTATGAAAGGGAAAGGAAGGAGCGCCTTTTCCATAAAGTGTAAAAACTGCAATGACGAATAAATTTAATTTTAATTTTTAAATAACGATATATATTTAAATTACTGAAAAAATAATTTTTCAAGTTCTGTTTTCCTCTCTAAAAGCTTATAATTGCCTAAAATCCAAAAAGAAAAAAAAAGTAAAACTCTTTTTATTTTTACATGACAATTCTTTTTTTTTTTTTTTGCCGATGATAAATTCCGAATTATTTATAATTAACTGGAAAAAATATGACGTTTATTTAAAACAAAGGTCATTTGACCGGCATCGATAGAAATTGGTATAAATAAAATATTGGTAGGTGCAGGGTTAATTATCAATACTTGATTCTGTGCTGAATATATGTAATCTTTTATTCTTATTAATATGTAATTTAAAATATTGCATTACTAAGTTAGCAAAAAATAATTCTTAAGCCTTTTTTTATATGAATTACATACATACCCATTTTTCCAAAACATTAAGACAAATTATGTTTGAAAAACATTATTATTTTTCATATATAAATGTTTAATTCTTTCCGAAATGAAAGTTCTTATAAAAAAAAGCTTTCATTTTATCCTGTTAAGACAATAATTTATTCTGTAGTAAAAATTGTTCAATTAGAGAATTAACAAAATCACTCGAATAAAACTCATTTAATTTTAATTCGTCTTAGAATGCATGTCTTTAAAGATTAATTATGTTCCACGGCAATATCCAGAGTTGAAATGATATAAAGTCAAATATTAACTTATACAATAAAAGAAGTAGTTGATATAAAGTCTTATTTCTATTCTAACCATCAGTGAAGCCCTTAGAACATCTCCTTTTATATATTTTAAAACCAATGAAACATTTCTCTCCTTTCAAGAAACCGAACCTTATGTTTCGTGATAAAAGTACATGAAAAGTAAAAAAATTCAACCTTATAATTGTTAAAGAATTTATTTAAAAATTCAATTATACGATATTTGAATTCTATTTCAATGGAAATTCCCTTTCCTTTAATTAGAATTCCCTTCCAATAGAATTCGAAATAAAGGCACAGTATAATATTACCTTTAGAATTTCTATGAAACGAATTTTCAAAGCCTTCTTTTTATCATACAATATATTATTGTTACAATTTGCGTGGGTGTGAAACAGCTGACGGCTCCAATTATTTGAATAATAACAGATTAATTAATGAACATGACTATGCGAAGAGAAATCAATAAATGCACACGAAGAAATATTAACACAGATTAATTATAATAATTGGAAAACGCACTCGTCATGAACAAGCTTTACAGAACTTCAGAAATAGCTCCTTAAAACGATTCCACTAGCAGGAACTCAGACAGTTTGTCTCTCTGAATGATTGACTTTTGAGCTCCACCACCATTCTTTTCCTTGCCTCATGGAAATTTCTGGAAGGGTCGATTCCAGTGTCTACTCGATTGTTCCTTAGCGAAATCATTTATCGCCAAATCTGTCGCGAAGAGAGATAAAGTCGTTTACTTGTATCCCTTCTCACATCATTTTGGGCTGCTATAATCTTATTTTAAATTCATGCTGGAAAGTGATTCTGTAAAAACTTTCTCCAAGAGTGTTAAAACAAAATACGTGACATGTTTCATTACCTAAATATATCCAGCTAGTAACTTAAATAATTGTATTTAATTCACTAGAATTAATATTTCATTTCTTTTAAATTTTCATATCGACGAGAATATGAATTCAAATAGAGAAATTATACCTATACATTGCAAGTTTTTGTTTATCGATTTTATTTTCAACCAATGTAAACTAACGAATTAAACTTAAGATTCATAAAAATTTAATCGAATCTAAAAAGACCGAGAACACAAAGTTTATAAAGACAAGATAATGTTTTTTCTTTTTTTAAAGTGAATTATATAACTTCGAGAACAAATACCTTAATTACTTTTTTCCTGCTGTAATATCATGAAGTAAAATATAATAAAATAAAAGTACAAAATATATATTTTTTAAAAAGTAAAAGAATAATATATTTTTAAGTAATATCGTTAAGAGATATAAAAAAAAGTTAAAATCGATTTGAAAAGAAAGCATTCGAAATGTCATATCATTTTTTAAAAATGAAACATTAATGACTTTTTTTGACAGACAACTATTATTTATTTCAGGGACGAAATGTTTTTATAGTCGTAGATGAAAAACTACCAAATTGTACTTAATATTAATGAACTTGCTTATACATGTGTTAAATTAAGTAAAAACTATTTTTTATGCATTAGAAATATCGTATAAACTTAACTTTTTTCTCTTGTCTCTTTTTCGAGTACATCGTGTTTCTCCCACGTTTCTAAAATTAAAATTATTTCGAGAACTTTTTCTTTCAGCAATAATAAGTAATGCAATGAAAAGAAGATGAAAAGCAAATTAGTTTTCTCGGAAAATTATGAATATTTAAAAAGATTTATATCAAGAAATTTGAGCTTTGAACAAAATTCTCTTTATTATCATGGGAAAAAATAAAAGCTTCAGATGGGGATTTCGAAAGAATAGGCAGCAAAAATTTTGAAACATTGTAGAAAATAGGATCGTATGTATTTTGTTGCATCTAGATGGGTGTTTGAAAAATGTGTACAAAAATGAAGTACTAAAAGAAAAATATGTGCTTTCGTATGGGAAGAAAGATGACGGGAAAATATAAAGGGAAAAGTGGAAAGATAAAAACACCTAATAAGAGTATTAGAAAGAAAATAGAAAAATTTCCCTGAAGAAAGTAAGTAAATAAGCTTTGTAAAGATAAATTACAGGATAATGGATAGTAAACATCCAATATTATAGGGGAAAATATAAGATTCAAGGAATATAAGATTTACTAAGAAATCTGGGCTCAGAGGCAAAAAAAAAAATGGGTTTTTCTTTTTTACTATACTGTTTGAATTAATTGGGAAAAACATGTTTTTCTTGTTTGAGTTGGTATGTGAGTACTAGTGATGTCCTGAAACACCTCAAACTCGTTAGATAGGCCTTTAGGTAATGTGAAAGATCGACTTAGATTATAATTTATTCATTTTAATGAATCAGGATCTCAGTTGTGAGCCTTTCAGTGGGGCAGCTGATAATTTCAATTTTGAAACTCTTTTTCAAGACGTGTTACTTTTACTTGTTCAAAGATGGATATTACTCCGAGGAACCGTTCTAAAGTAAATCAATCTCAATGAACACACTTCTATGACTATGGCATTTGGTGTGATCGAATTGTTTTAAGAATATTTCAAAATTCCGGATCATCGTCTTCAAAAGGAACAGAAAATTGTGGGCTCAAATAGAAAGCTACTCCAAGAATTGATAAAATTTTAATAAGACGTACAAAATAAATCGAAGAAAGACAAACATGGACCTTTAAAGAGATTTTTTTGGATAATGGTGTTGAAGTGAGTACCTCAACTGCATGGAAAAGGCTACTGGAAGGTGGCCTTAAAGCAACAAGACTGAAGGGGAGAAAAACTATTTCTAACTCAGAAAAGTATGAAAAATGGTCGGTATCATGGCCCAAAAAATACCGACCCTGGACTGTTAACGACTGAAAGAAGCTGATTTTGTGTGATGAAACATTTATTTGTGCAGGGATACAAATCAAGTGTAGTTAGACGAAGTGAAGTTGAAACTTTGTTTCCAGATTATATCCAACAGACTGCAAAACACCCTTCGAAACAGATGTTTGGTTTTTTTTCACAACAAATGGCCCGGAAGCTTAGTTCCTCTTAAATGCATGATGAATTCTGTAAAATATATAGAAATATTATGTAGTAGGTTTGTTCCATTCATGGAAACATTTGATGCAACATTTCAATATGACAACATGACTTGCCCCCTTGTCACAATTCGAAATTGGTTCATACTTTTACGCGGAAAATAAAATAAAAGTGCTCGATTGCCTTGAAAACTCCCCACACTTAAATTCTTTTCAAAACTGATGACATATTTTCAAGAATCGTTTCTCTAAGATTAATCGCACAACAGAGCAAATAATAAAAATGGCTATACTAGTGTGTTTCCACGATGATAAAATCAAGAACATTTGTGCTACTCTACTGGAGTCAATGCCTTGACGAGTGAAAAAGGTCGTTTCTGCTAAAAGAAGACTTACTTCGGACTAATATATAATTTTTCAGTCTATTTAAGGTATTCAATGATAAAAAGAAGGTTTTAGAAAAAATGACTTCTTTTTCCATTTATCCCAATTTATTCGAACAGTGTAGTATATATATTTTTTTAAATAGAGATGAGTGATCTTCAAAATTTTTTGACTCATAACAGGTTTAGAATTTTAGAATGTTTTTGTTGATCTCCAATCCAGACCCACGCGCATTCTTAGAAGAATAAATCGTAAAATAATACTTAAGGTAGATCACCAGTCTATAGCTACTTTTTATAATGACAAAAATAAAACTTTGGTGTTTGTTATAAATAGTTTGTTTATATAATGTTAGTATAATTTTTTCATTAATAATATTAATTCATACTCCAGGTGTTACCTATACATACGTTACAACTAGTAACTAGGGTGTATACTTGCATCTTTTTATACAAGCGATCGAAATCTAGATCTATTGAAATTATTAACTATCATATTTCATGTTCTGTGTTTAATTTATTTTTATATTTTGCTTTTTCATGACATACGGTGTTAAATATTTTGTACTTAAATACATTGTTCTGAATGGCAGTACAGTGTTTATAGTTATGATTGAAATACTACGTATT
>BMAO01037729.1:0-18768 GCA_019973975.1 Trichonephila clavata | reverse complement strand
TCATCTATCTGAATTTGTCGACCGAGCTCGGAGACACTCTGTGTACCACCTTTTTTAGACTAAACCCTTTATTAATTGAATCATTTATTTTTTATTGCACATCAATTTCCACCTTTCCCAAGTCGCATCTGATCTTGTTAAAATCAAATTCAAGCATTTAAAAACGAAATTCAATGATTTTATGTTATATTTGACTTTTTGCAATTTAATTCGTATGCTTTAAAAATAAACTCGACACACAGCAAATAAAATTCTTCCTTTTATAAATAAGAGAAGAGAAGAGAGAAGAAGAGAAGAGAAGAGAGAGAACTTTCTTTTAAAAGACAAGCTAAATGATTTGTAGATGGAATTTACAACACTAATATTGAAATCAACAATCGATACATTAATTTAAGCTACTTAAAAATTATATTTCAGCTTTAAGACTTTGACTCGATTCCACCATTAAGAGTAAAACATTAAAATACATAAAACAAAATTGTAGAAGTATTATAATATGCGTACTTAACCGTTTCATTGGCACAAATCTCGCCAAGATGGCGTAATTGGCGATAACACACAATATACATAGTTCTAATTGGCTTTTCGTTCATTTTTTAAATATTTAAAAAATGCTATTTATAAGAAAAGATTAGGATCAGTTTTGAAAATGTGGGGGTAAAAAGTTGCCACCGGGAATATTTTTTTTGGCGTCGGTTGTATCATTTTTGGCGAATTAATCGCCTTCGGCAAAACGGAATAGTGCTATAATATGAAATGTGAAAAGAAATATTCACAAAATGGCTTTCACATCCATAGTTATTGGCCTAAGTGTTTCCAAAATATGTTGTGATTAAATTGTTTTTCTTATTTTTTTTAAAGTGTGAAACTTTATTCGGTGATTTAAGTATAAATTTCAAAAAGTAGAAGAATTTTTCTAAAATTTGTTACATGCAACCCAATTAAAATATTCAATGCAATTTAATATCAAATCCAATCACCAAAAGGAAAAAAACCATATTTTCACACTTTCACCAAAACACAGCTTTACATAGAGGCTTTTTTTTCACTAATATTATTCAAATATTTGGTTAAAAAAGTAAAGAAATATGGTTAGAAAGATTGAATAAAAAATAGCAATTCACAGCAATACTAGAACTATTAGACCCCAAGCATACAAAAACTGAAACCAAATTTAGAAAAAAAAAAGACAATAATAGCAGCTATCCAATTGACGCATAACTTTAATAAGATTCAGGGGTGTTAACTTTCTGTAGAGGGCTGAAAATACAAACAATATTCAAATATATATAACTCTTTGAAATTAAAATTAAATACTTCGAATGTTTTACATATTATTTATAAAGGAATGGAGCTTCAGAAAAGTGTAAAATGTTTAAGATATAAACATAATTTTCAACATTAAAAGCATATGAAAATAAGAAATATTTCTATATGAAATAATAGTTAAGCTTTACGTTGAGCATTCTATTTTCTGAAGCAGTAGCTTTAATTACTAGCAATAAGTTGATTTATAAAGTTAAATGTATCCTGATTACACCGTAGTATTTTTAAATAAATAGAGTAATAAGTTATATTTTTTAAAATAAAAAAATTACAATTTCAAATTTTTTAAAAAAAATTTCAATATTTTTCAAATATTTTGAAATACAAAGATATATTATTCTTAAATTAGTAGGGTTGAAAGAGTATGATACATTTTATAATTCTACTAAGTTTTATACATCAAAAGCTACTATTTTAGAAAAGAGCGTGCGCAACGAAAAAATTACTTAATATTTATTACAAAATTATTTCTTATTGGCATATGCTGATAATTTAAAAAAATTATTATTATATTTCAAACATTTTGTATATTTTTGAAACTATAATCCTTTGCTAATAATGTGTACAAGATTCGAATTATTTAATTGAAAATTTAAAAGAAGTATAACTGTTTGAAAATGGTTTATATTTTCACTCTTCCAGACAAAATTAACACCTCTGAGTATATGAGTATTAAGTAGTTACAGCTACTTCTATTTAGTAAAATTAAATATAAAATAAATCAATAAATTACTAAAATAAGATAAATTAGTTACTGTGCAATTCAGCAAATAGAATGCTTTGAATTGCACTTTTTTTTATCATTAAATATTTAAGGACTAAGCTCATTCCTGGCAAAGACATATGGTAGTGATTCTTAACCATTCTTAACCATACAAAAGTTTTGTGCACCTCCACAAATTTTTTAAAATTATTAAATATACTCAGAAAAAAAATCTGGAACCAAATCATTCGGCTGTTTTATAGAAATAAACTAAAAGTATTCTTGGTATATTTAACTAATCCTTTTGGGCATAGATCAGCCTTTCTCAAACTGTGGGGCTCGCCCACCTATGAGGGCGTGATAACCCTACGAAGGGGGCGCGAGCATATCAAAAAGTCAAAAATATAGTATTTAAAAAAATTACCAATTTACGAAAGGAAGCAAAACAAAATATACATTTAGATATAATAAAAAATAAAACACCTATTTACACTGATATAATATACTTATAAATATAACAGACTGATAATGCAATTGATGATTACTCTCACAATACTAAGTTAAGTACAAGTTTAATAATTACTAGTGATTCACATAGTTTTGCCATATACAAAATTTAATACTTATCTTGATAATTTGTATGGTTTATGATTAAAATCATATTGTAGCTTTAATGTCAAAATGCATTATTATTGCATTCAAAACATTGTTATTGTAATTAGGGGGATGCGATGAAAATTATGCATGAAAAAAAATTGGGTCGCAAACATAGAAAGTTTGAGAAACACTGGGATAGATGAATATAAAAAAAAGTATTGGGGTCGTTACCCATTTGTGAAAGTTGACACATCTGTAACTTTTTTTTGAGTGAAGGGGAAAAACTAATTTTGCACTGTACTAATCAAGATTTAATTTCAAAACATTCGCAGGAGTCAATTTATTCATTTTGGAATAAAATTAGAGCCGAATATCTCATAAAAAAATTTAAAAATATTAATACAATTTTCTACATCTTATTTGTGTGAATTCGGATTTTCAGCGCGGTAGAAATCTCGGTTCCGAACGTAGTCGATTACATTAATGTATCCGACTATGTTCGGAACCGTGATTTTTCAAATGCGTACAAACGAACGTTTGTTTTTAATATTTAGGGTCCCTTAGATTAGAATACACGTACGAAATTGTTTTAAGAATATTAAGAATTAAAAATGATTCTCAAATGCAATATTTGGGCAAAAAAGGAACATAGAATTACTTATTTTCCAAATATTCTTATTTTATGGAAAATTCTTCTGTAATTATAATATTTTGCCTATTGCTTAGACCTCTGACCAGAGCCTGAACTGGGATTTTGGAAATATGTAATTTTGAAGTGGATTTATCCAAATTTTAATACATCAGTGTAGAGAAAAATACGGATAATTATTTCAATAGGTAGTAACTCTGGAAACAATAGGAATTTTTTAGAAGTCTTAGTTCAGGTTCTCTGGAAAAATCTTAACTATACATAAACAAAATATTATTATTTCAGAAGCATTTTTCATAAAAGTAGAATGTTTGAAAAAAAGGTAATCCTAAGCTCATTTTCTGCCAAAACACTGAATTTAAATAAATTTTTTACTGTAGTCATATTTCTAAAACAATTTTATAAGTGTATTCTAATCTAAGTGACATTAAATATAAAAAAACATATACGTTTGTACGCTTTTGCAAAATCACGGTTGTTTGGGCCCATCGATAGCTCAGATTAAATTAAAAAACTCGTACTCAAAAACACAGCAGACTGTCTCGAATCTATGTCTCTTTATTCCAAAAGCCGATGGTCATCTGCTGGTCATTACACTCTCGTCTTCCCGCGTCTTAGCGTTAGCACGCCCAATCGCTGATCATATTTCACCTCTCTACATTTGTGAAGCGATCACAGCTTCTTATAAGCGACGAGGCACTCAACAACGGTTCCAAACGTAGTCGGATACCTTAACAAATATAAATATGAAAAAGAAATTGAGACTTGGAAATGCAGATGACGAAACGAGAGTGGCATTATCAACTGTACGACCCAATATAAACGAAATTATGAAAATTCATCACGGTCAAATTTCGCAGTAAATATATTCTTATAATTAATTTGTAATCAATTACTCAATAAGCATTTTGTTGTCTTTAATAATACACGCATATTATTTTATTAAACATTGAAAAGTATTATCATGATTTATTTTACGTAGAATATTACAGAAAAGTAAAATTCCTTAAAAACCTTTTTGTTGTAAGTGTTAAAAATCTTTTTTGTAAGTAATTGTGAAATTGTTAAAAGTGTACTGCAACAGAGAAAAAAGGTTGAGAATCACTTTCATACGACACTGTTTACTTAAATAGTTACACATATTAATTTTGAGTTGTAAAAATATATTTAGTAGTATTTAAAAAGAGCCAAAATTGGTAGTCTTATCTTTATCAAAAAAATTTCTATGCAATAAAATAATACAAGATAAATTTTTTTTAAAAAAATTTTTACTCACCCTGCTTTTTACTTTTGCAGATAAAAAGTTTTTAATTAATGCCCAGAAAACAGAAAGCGTCCGTGAATCATTCACGAGGTGAATTTCTTTATATCGTATTGGAATACATTCCTACGGAAAAAAAACACAATTTAGAAATAACACAGAATGACTTGAAAAAATAATAAAATTAAATATGAACAAGATAAACTTCTTTACAAAAATGAAAAAGCACGCTTAACTCTTACGCTTTTAAAATACTTCTAAGAATAATCTTAGTTTCTTATAAATTTTATTCTAAACTTAGAACTTATTATAAACTATATTATAAACCAGCGTTTCTCAAACTGTGGGGCGCGCCTCCCTGGGGGGGGCGTGGTAACTATACAAGAGGGGCGCGAGAAAGAATAATAAAATAAATATGAAAAGATAAACTTCTTTACAAAATGAAAAGCACGCTTAATCTTACGCTTTAAAATACTGCTAAGAATAATCTTAGTTTCTTATAAATTTTATTCTAACTTAGAACTTATTATATTATATTATAACCAGCGTTTCTCAAACTGTGGGGCGCGCCTCCCTGGGGGGGGGGGGCGTGGTCACTAAACAAGAGGGGCGCGAGCAGATTAAAAAGACGAAAACAAAAATTGTTTAAAAAATTATTAAGGAACAAATAAAATACGTTCTGAAATAATTAGAAATAAATACATTTATAACATTTACACTGATATAATACACTTATAAATGTATCAGTACTGCACAATGTATTTTATACTTAATTTAACAATACTAAGTTAAGAACAAGTTTAATAATTACCAGTGATCCACAATAAGCTTTTCATATATAAAATTACATACAAAAATTAACACATATCTTGATTATTTGTACGGTTTATAATTAATCCCTCAATTGCCGACTGAAAGAAACGGGAATCCCTCCAAATTGCCGCCGTTTTCCACGTAGGCGTGCGTAACGCATCTATTGGGGGAAGGGGAGAAGAAAAGGAATAAATAAGTAAATCCTCTGAAATAAGTAAATCCTTCGTAAACACTGTCACGGAACTTTTTTTTTTGCATTCCAAAGCCTTCGGAATAATTTAATGAATTAGCAGTGTAAAAAAAGATCTTACTTCGGAAATACGTATGTATACGTACGGGGCAATTAGCACTTTGGCTGAGGAAGACGTTTATCTACGCCGGTGACATTTAAGAGGTTAAAGTCGTATTGTAGCTTTAGCCTCAAAGTATAGTATTATTGAATTCAACACATTGTTATTGCATAAAGGGGGGTCGCGATGAAAATTATGATTGAATATTGGGTCGCAAGTATTGAAAGTTTGAGCAGCCCTGTTATAAAATATATTATAATCTTAGAATTTGTTATAAACTATATATATATATATATATATATATATATATGTGTGTGTGTGTGTGTGTGTGTTTGTGTGTATAGGATATCCTATAGAACTTTCTCTTTTTTGTAAAAGGTTAGATCATCTCTTTGCAGAGGACGGCAATGTTAATTAAAAAAGCATTCCATATCAACGCCATCTAGCGGGCTTATTAAAAGGCTGAATCGTTTTGGTTTCGTCAGAGGCCCTCTAACTACAGACTAGTAAGCAACGTATCAGCGCGTCCGCGTTTCTTAGCCAGAACTGGCGGTAAGTCACCTACGCATCCAATAATGAGTTTCATTTAATCGTTAACGTCCTCCTAAAAGGAATTATCTATCTTTCCTATATTAATGTTCCCATATTTTTAATTGATTGCATGTCTTAATTTCTTTTTGTATAATATTCCCCGTGTAAATACTCTCCTATAGTTCATAATAAATTATTTAGTTTCTTTAATCTATATTGTCTAATTTATTTCTCAAAGTTATAACCCGTGCATCCTAAAAAACCCCTAGACACACACCCTGCCAAATAAAAATCCCGCAATCTGAAGAATCCAACTTTTTCGGAAGGTTTCGGTTAGATTCCCACATATATTCTAATCTTAGAATTTGTTATAAACTATATTCTAATCTTAGAATTTGTTATAAACTATATATTATAATCTTAGAATTTGTTATAAACTATATTATAAACTTAGAATTTGTTATAAACTGTATTATAAATTATATTCTTTAACTTTTTGAGTTAGAAACTCCATTTTTCGTACACAAGTTTTATCCGACCCCTTTCAAAATTGGGCAAAGTTTACACTCTCTTGGGTCCATCTATGTATGTTTTACTTGTAGTATATTATTGTTTTGCCGTGATAAACATTTACAATAAGTTTTTACTTTGAATATAACGAATAGAAATCTTAATTAACAAAATTTTAAAAAAATTATATAATATAATCATACGGTAAATTACAGAAGAACTATAATCGGTTTATTTAGAGATTTCATTATGTGTTCACTTCTGATATCATCACTTCTTATCAACAATGGCATATACAAGATTTAAGTTTCAATGCGAAGGATAGGCCTGATTGTTTTTAATTATGTTATTAAATCTAGGCACAATAGTTGACACCAGCAGGCGAAGCACTTCCTCAGTATTCTGTAGACATGATCGATACTTTGGTTTTATAGTTGCTAAACACGAAAATGTCGTTTCACATAAACAAATAATAGAAAAAGGCAAATATTGCAGTTTCAAAATTTGTTGGAAATACTTTTGTACTCCTAGCCATAAATCTTCTAAAGATTTCGCATTAAAATCAATTTGTAAATCCCTACAAAAGGTATAAATATTTTCCCAATTTCTAAAAGGCATCGAATGACTAACACACTGCATTTAATTGCAGTCAACGAACTACAAGTATCTGTGACTTTCTTGTTTGCCCAAAAATTTAAGAATATTTTAAGACTTTTGTATTGCTTGGTAAACATTAATGCTGAATATATTTTTGTAATGCAATGGAAGTTTCAGCAGTTAATATTTATATTGAATTTCAATCAATAACAATTCGAATATAGCTACCAATATGGTATAGTGATGCTGACTGTTGTGCAGTAAGGCCAGGGTTCGAATCTGAGGGAATGCAAGGATGTTTGTACATGTATTGTGTGGGGCACTGGGGAACTCTTCTTGGAATTGAATCTCTTGCAGTTTTTAGTTGATTACTTTTACTACACTCCGATGTACTTTAGATGTGTGTGTATCTCGTAAATCAATTAGTTGAATGAGGACAAATTATTTAGAGTTTAGTCAATACTTAGATTATGTGTTTTACTTTTCGAAAAAACTAGGATTTTTTGTCTATTATTTATCTATTAACCATTCCACCTTAGCTCGGAAGCGTTGGAGAAGGCAGCAAATGTAACAATCCGCTCGGGAAATAGATCTACAGTAGAACGTCGTTTATCCGAATCAATTGGGACCGGACACCGTTCGGATACGCGATTATTCGGATAACCGAATGTGATCCATGCAGTATATGAAACCGGACAGAAATTGTTGACTTTCCAACATTATAAAACTATGCTAGAGACACTCCTCTTTCTCCCTTAGCGGGATGGTTCAATATTTTAAGTTTTGTCTCTGTGTTCAAGACGTTGAGATTCCGTTTTGAATTTGAAGCCATTGCAATTCGAAACTCAACAAAAGAGCACGTAAACACCCCCTCATTTGGGGGAAAAACTGACCTAATATTCCAAATCACACAACTGAAATTCCCCAAATATCCCCATCTTAGTTTTTTCCATCATTTTTGGCCTTACGTGAAACAACTGCTGAGCAATGTACTGTTCGAAAACGTATCCGGATACTGGTCTGCATATATGCTCCGGATTATAAACGTTCGGATAAACGACGTTCTACTGTACCTTGTTTTGGAATTTAAAATAAAGCAAATGCATAAAAATTCGTTACATAAACACATGTATAAAAGAAATTGTGTTTTTAGGATATATTTTAAGTTAATCACATCTTAAAAGCCTTTATATTTTAATACATGTGAATGAATACAGTTGAAAAACAGCGACTTGATGGAATTCTATTTGGCTGGAAACCGGTTTTCAGGATTACATTACTGGCCAAGTTACGAAAACTTCGCTATATTTCAACGTCATTTGCTTTGCGTCGTTGCTACCTCTCATGCATACTATTTTTATATCTTGCTATTATCTGATTAAAAATAATAATAACTGAAACAAGATATCAATCATTGGCATGGCCAAGTAATTTTAGCGCGTTTTTCACATGTTGTATTTTACAATATAATGCAACTAATGAACTTTTTTCTAACAGAAAGTAATACAATACTTTAAAAAAAATTTAAAAATTATTAAATTTAAATATGATTCGTCTCATCTAGGGCACAAATGCGACCAAATGCCGAAAACCCGAGGTCAATTGGTTGCTTATTGGCTGAGAAAAAGGTACGGCAAAATATGGAACGAAGACGAAGCCGAGGACGAAGACGAAGACAAAATTTGCGTCCTAATAGCGCTTTTTTACATTACGTGAAAAACGCGCTAAAAAGCGATTAAATTCCTTATAAATAAGATATAAATTTGTTTTTTATTAACGGATGTAATAGATGAACTTGTAGAACTAAAGATATATGTGCCATTTATTTTGAACGGCGTATAAGTCACTTTTATTTTTAAAAAAATCAAGTTATTATAAGCCTGAATTGTAATTTAACAGTACTTTTCCATTTCAATAAATATGTTCAGAAATATATGGATTTTGTTCGTGAGAAGTTTTACTAGTTAATAATCAATATATTTAAACATGTTAAAACGCAAACCCTTAAATATCTCGACTTAAAAACGAAGTTACTTATACCATTTTCAAAACAAACAGCTCATATTTTTTAATGTAACAAATTTTTCACGCGCGTTTTTTTTTTTACTTACCAAATTTGTTAGATTGTATTTGTTACAGTCCCACTCTTCTCCTAATATAACCTAGCAATGGTTGTGATTTGATCATCACTGCCAAGTTAAGTGGGATGGAATATAGATAAATTCAAACACAAAGCAAAAGACTCCTGGATTTCTAATTCTATACCTTAGTAATATATATATACTATATTAACTATTTATACATGGACTTTCTTACCAATGCAAAATGATATTGGAAGTGCACAATTTTAGGTGTGCTAAACCGTAGATGTTTCCACGACGTACCATCAAAATCATAAATTATTTTAAATCCATTTATTTGAGTCATTGGATCACATAAAGCCTGAATAAACAGCATAAGAATCAATCGCCTAAAATCATCAAAAGACAATTCACTGGGGTCCCATAATCCTGCAAAATAAATTAAAATTATTGCTGCTTAGTTATTTTTACAAAATTGAAAGAATAATAATTATAATCATACATATATACCAGAAAAAACATGTGCACTATATGTGTACGCCTACTTTCTTTATCTCATTTAGTTTTGATGTTTTAAGGTATCCGAAATTCGTGAATTTTCCCAATACTTAACTTTTTTATGTATTTATTTTATAGGCCATCTTATTAGATTTATAAAAATACCTAGTTTATTATTTTTCGTTCTCTAGAATAAAAACTACAGGTGTTTTGGTAAAAGCAGATTCCATTACTTTAAGCAAGATATACTTTAAAACGCGTTTTACTCCAAAAGTATTTTTTTTTTGTTGAAAATACTCAAACGGGCAAACGATTGCTAAACAAGTTTTGAAAATAACTAACTGGAACTTTTTGTGTTAGTTCTTTAAAAAAGTAGAAGTGTTTTAACTTTCAGATTTATCAATCACTGCCTTATTAGAAAATTTATAGTCCCTTATGTGAATTTAACCACTGTTTTTTAAACAATTTCATATAATAACTAAGATAAAGTGGTCTAGTTTTTTTTAATTTAAAATATCCCTTATCCTGAAGGTCATTTCAAAAAGGTATAACATAGCAACACATCAAAAATGAAAATTTGTTCATAAACGTTTGGTACAGAATGGGCTGCGTTGATGTCATTTTTTGTAAATGTTTAAACATTTTCCCCCAAATTTTAGTAATAATAATTTCATTTTATCTTCTTAATTTTAACATATTTTTCTTAATATGTACTAAACAAATCTAAATTAACAACAACAACAAAATCCCCTTAACTCTATTTTTTTTAAAGTTGTCGCAAGCACTTGGATACCTTAATTCATATATACATATTTAGAACTAGTAGCATAATGTAATTAATGATATTTCAATGTCTTTTATTTTTCAAGAATTCTTTTTCTGCAGAAGAAAATTCATATTTCTTACATGGAGAGTGCTTAAATTTAACACTTATTTAATTATTTTTAAATTTCATTAAATAAATATAATTACTTTTCTTCTATGGAGGAGAAGCATGTAACCTCTGTAGGGCGCATTCCCAAGTGGCGAATAGGGAAACGCCTTTCACATATTTAACCTCTGAGTGATAGAGGGGAAATAAAATACCTTCCTCGAACCAACAGGTTGGAGCCCAAACTCTGGCATCCTTTTCTTCAAAGAAAGTTTACCGATACTGTATATAGGACTTTTGGTCCTACAGTAGAACGTCGTTTATCCGGACGCTCATTATCCGAAGCGTCAAATATCAGGACCAGTTTTTCCGCACATTTGATATATATTTCCAGGATATCAAGAATGCGATGAAGAAGATGTAAAACCTGAATGGCATGCGATGCACAAGACTGTGGATTTCAAATGCTAAATGAATGTGACTTTTGCGCAAGAAGAATCCAACCCTGTCGACGATGAAACGGATGAAGACGAGGACAACAACAACAATGAAAGTAGCAAGGGCACATCAAATGGTGACCCTTTTTTCTGCGTTAGAGACAGCTATGGAGTGGTACGAACAACACTCAGAGTGCTGTCCTACTCAGCTACTGCTGCTCAAGAGAATCAGAGACCTTGAAGCGAAAAATCGAAGGCGTACAATGGTACAGCGAAAAATAAGTGATTATTTTTAACAATATTAAAATTGCGACATTTTGCACCTAATTTGCTTTTTTTTTAAACACTTTTTCCGCATGTAATGATTTTTAATATTCGTATAGTGTCTGGTTTCATATACTGCATGGATCGCACTCGGTTTTCTGTTATCCGAACAATCGCGTATCCAAATGGTGTCTTGTCCCAATTGATTCGGATAAACGACGTTCTACTGTATTTAATTACTGTCCTATAACCAATCACTTTTTTTAATTAACAGACATGTTTTGGAAAAATAAATTATATAGTAGGAACAAAGCAAATTTCTATTTTTAATATATCTATACAAGGATCAGTCAAATAGTTGCATTGCTTTAGGCAAAACAGGATTAAAATAATAACATGCAATGCAAATTTACTGTTCAGTTCAATTTCTTCAATTAAACATTTGTCAAGGCACGGAACAAGGTTTTTGTAATTATTTCTACAAAGAAATCTTATTCAATGTCATAACCATTTTTGGATTACAGCATTCACCTCATCATCTGAGTGGTATTGTCGCTTTGGAAGTTATTCTTCCATTGGACCAAATATACTGAAGTCAAGTGGTGATATCTATGCTATATATAAGGAAAGTAATACTATATTTCCTAGCAAATTTTTTCAGAAGTTCATAAATTTTCTTTGCTGCATGTGGTCTCCCAATGTCAAGTAGAAGTATAGTGAACTTCAATGGTTTAACAATCATTAATTTTAAAGGATTTTTGCAAGTGTCACCACCTTATTTCCCCCTTAGTGAAATGGGCAATGGAACCAAGAATTAGGTAACTGAGGTCAAGTGAAAGAACAAGTCAATAGTTAAATGTTCATTTCACTACTATTTTTTTAACTCCGGTTATTAAATGCGAGTTTGTTTCCTCATTAGTGAAAATAGATCCCATGGTTGCGCAAGTTAGCTTAAATCTAAGGAAGGTTTGAGCCTGGTAAGAATTTGGTAGTAGAACTTGCAACGAAATTACAGAGAAAGTCTGGTTTTCTTTCTTTGAGTTAACGGTGATACGGTGGTTAGTATTTTTCACAATAAGATGCAGTAGGTGCATGTCATTGTGAAACACTCTCCGGCACTAACTATGTGTGCATCAAGTTTATATGTTCAGTAAAACACCATTCATATTACATTTCCTGCCGATGGAATAGTTTAACACTTTGAAGAAGCGGTATATTTTCACACGAGGGAACTACTTTCGTATACGGTGAATCTAGACTAACTTGTATAGCAGATCTCAGTGATGCATAGTTATGGGAGGTGACTATTTCGAAATACAGTATGGTGACTTTCGTTAATATTTCATCTAAGTTATCGTTAGAGGACTATTCACCGAACTTTATTACCAGAGGTTGCATTACACCATTTTGCGGTAGCTTGGCATGACACTATATTTTCATAGTACTCTTTGTGCAACTTCCGCTAAATATTGATACTTTCACACCTTTTCGCCTACAAAAATAGAATTAATATAAGCATTTCCCATTTAGGTGATACTTGCAGCAGAGGAGACATGTTTAAAACTGATTATCAGACAAAGTTAAATTTCTCTATTAAAGGTACTATGGCATACCTTACAGATAAATGACTGAATTGTTGCCACAAAGTTTCATGAAAATAGCCTTTCACTAAATACTTTTACAAAAGGAATGGACAAAATGAGTACCACTATATATTAGATTTATTTCCTCTGAATAGTTTCATTATACAAAACAGTAAGAGAACTTGGAAACTAATGACTGAAATATTTCACTCATTTTATATATTTTACGTTGTAGTTTATGTTTGTGGAATGGAGAAATCTTCCTCATATGTTTTATTTCAAAAGCTTTAGGACTTGATGATAAGTTTCAAACAAACAATTTTCATAATCTTCACTTGGAATTCATATCAAAACACAATACACATTAAAATAATCTATTCTAACATTATTTAAGATACTTGGTAAAAATATAATACACACAATTAAGTCATCAATAAGGGGAATATAGGTACACCTTACAGTATGGCATTTTCTTATTTTAACTTGATAATTAACTATTTTAACTGTTACTCTAAAAACATGTTATTACAGAGCAATCAAGGATGGTAGAAGAAAAAGGAATTGTGGAAACAGTCTGGATATTGAGCGAATACCTATTCAGATTTTTTCAGCAATTCTTGCTGGTCTACAAGGAATAAGGATCCTGTTTTCGTCAACAAAACCCTATGAAGATAATATTGAACAAATTGCCAGAACAGCCATTTGGGTCTATGGTACTTTTCAATTTGTTCTCCTCACGTACGCGACATCATCATCATGTAAGATATTATGCTCACTCTCAACTGCAAAATAACTTTCTTAATAAGTTCTTTAATAAATTTCAAAGAACATGAGAGAGTAAATATTTGCTCCTAAGCATCCCCCCCCCCCAACCTCAAAAAAGTAGAATTGCAAGCATTTTTACACACAGCACATTTTTATGGGCAAAAGCTATCTTCTGTTTCAAAGTTATTAAATATTATGCCAAATACAGACGTGTGTACCGTTTTATAATATTCACACGATATAGCTTGACAATTAGAAAATCAAGGTGTCAGCAAATAAATCCTCTTCAGATCAATGTTTAAAATGGTGAAACCAATAGTCCTCATGTAAATATAACTTACGTTAACTAATTATGCGTTTAAAAGAGTTTTAATATTCAATGCTTTCATCAACGAACACATATTTGTTTTTTGTTATTTCAAATTGAGCTGCGGATTGGTAGTTACAATTGCAGTACATTCTCCGGGAGCTGGTATCTTTTCTTGGTTTGGCACCATACAGGTAGGTACCAATTGCTGCAATGTAATTTAGAAACCCAGTTTCTTCTCCGGAAGGCGGCACCTGGGCTATGACGATGTGAAGTATTTGGAATTTAATTTTGACGAGAGCACCCTGTGACGGATCTATACACGTCTATAACTAACCGCTGGGGGACTTTTCTGGGACAATAAATTACCAACCAACTTTCACCGAAGGAAGGAAATGTGATTATGCAAATTAAGTATATTATATAAATTCTGTATTCTCGAGTTTTAGGAGCTAGTTGGTGAGTAGAGGATCGTGAAATTATTAAGTGCAAAGACTAAGAGAGTGTCACTCGAGACGGTGATTAAATCCGGGTAAGTAACGCATTCAAGGTCTTAACTAGAGGACTCAACATCATAAAAGTACACGTATCGTGATCCTTGTTTAAATAGAAGTTTAGCTTATTAGAGCACGATGTTGTTTATATTGAGCTTGTATAGGTTATCGTGGATCAGTTGAGGGTCTGTATAATTATCCCCAAGCTAACGAGTCTCACCTTCGAGCTCTGCTATCTGATAATTTATTCTAATTAGATTATTATTGTGCTTACTCGATATTTTGGTGACAATAAAAAATAATTAAGAGTGAATCATGTCTACTGATTATTCAGTTCCTCCCACACATCTAGCCGGGTCCGAGAGTAAACAAGGTGGATTAGAGGGAAGCAGGAACCAAAAGGCATTACAATCCAAGGCAAAGAGGCACTTAGGGGATCTTTTCGGTATCCAAATACATGCGATAGCTTTTTTTTTAAAACTGAGTTATGGGAATTTTTTGTTGTTTTTAGATTTGTTTAGTACATTATAAGAAAAATATTCTGCAATGAAAAATAGAGAAAAAAATTATTAATACTACAATGGGAAAAAATGGATAAAAAATAACATAAATGGGACCTATTCTGTACCCAATGTTTAGGAACAAATTTTCAATTTTTTAATTCTGATGTGTTGCTGTGTTATTCCTTTTTGAAATGACCTTCAGGATAAGAGATATTTTAATTTTTACAAAAACTAGAGCACATTATATTTGTTATTACATAAGATTGCTTAAAAGATAGTGGTTATATTCACATAAGGGGTCTGTAAATTTTGTAATAAACAGTGATTGATAAATCTGAAGGTTAAAATACTTCTACAGAACACACAAAACATACACAAAAACTTAAACAGAACATACACAAAAAATTTCAGATAATTATTTTCAAAACATTTTTTCGCAATCGCTGGCCCCGTTTGAGTATTTTTAAAAACACACACATTTTTTGAGTAAAACCCGTTTTAAAGTATGACATCTTCCTCAAGTAATGGTATCTGTTTGTACTAAAACACCTGTAGTTTTTGTTCTAGTGAACGGAAAATAATAAACTTGGTATTTTTATAAATCTAATAAGATGGCCTATAAAAAAAGGCATAAAAAATTTGTGAATGTTTGGAAAAAATCACAATTTTAGGATATTCGGATACCTTAGTATTCTGCATAATCATATGATATGGACGGTGTAGGTTTTCGGCATCATGAAAATCCGTCCACTTGGGCTGGGGTCAAACTCGCAAACTTGGAAAAAAACAAAGACAAAAATATGTAAATATAAAGCTTTCAGAATAGAACTTTCACAGTCCTGTATTTTTATTAGTCATAAAGCTGTCAGAAATATGTTAATCACTTTGATACTAGACTACTACTTAAATTTTAAAAATATATATTAACAATAAAATTTGCATTCTTCGATTCATAAGGAAAAACACTAAAATTGTGTTACTATTTTAATTCAAGAATAAATACATTAAGTGTGTATATTAAAAATTTATTGTATTACCTATATTACAGTAAACTATAGTGCATCCATCTGGACACCTTGATGGAAGAACGGTACCAAATCTGGAGGATGGTATTTTTGAAAAGTAACTTTCCGGAACACTCTCCATTAAAAAGTCATATTGCCTCTTAAACTTGATAAAATTTTTCAAGTGGGAAAAGGCTTTTTAGCATCATATTTAGCATATCTTAAGAACTGGATCAAAAGTCATCTGTAAAGTTGACTTCACAAAGGGTGCCATTATCTAAGCAAAGAAAAAATATTTAAAATATAAATTTTTGCAAAAATACATATTAATATCATAATAATATTAATAAGTGTATCACACACACACACACACAAAGGAAGAGATTTATAATTAATTAAAATTATTTGAAATGAACAAATATTTATTCCAGCTCTCTCTTCTCTCTATAAAATACAAGAAATTTAGATAATTTAATATATAAAATAAAATCCCTAAGAAAACTGTATTCAACAAGTTATTTCTTTTTAGAAACATTTTTACATAGAATCAAAAACCAATCACAGCCTCGTAATTCATTCAAAGGAAATACTTTAATACAGTGGTCTTCAAACTGTGTTCAAACGAACCCTAGGGTTCCACAGGGTATATCTAGAGGTTTCACGAGTCACAATAAAAAAATCGAGAAGAAATAAATCGGTTTGCAAAATGGATTTACGTTCTCTGTGATATTTGTATACTTACTAGTATCTAAAGTTTATCCTATTAATTAAAATTAAAATTTTAATTTATATAATACAACACGTTTTAAACTTTTTTTAATAATATAATAAAAGAACATTAAAATGCTTCTTTTTTATATATATGTGCTTCCTACTAGATTATTAATATTCTATTGTTACTACTTCGAGTCTCTTCAGATAATTTTATACTCGTTAGTTAGCGCAATGTCTTGCAAAACTAAATAGTTTTTCTAAAGGAAAACATGTACCTTTTTGCATTTGTGGAAAAAAGACATGTAATAAGGGAAGGAAACAATTTATCAACATATCAACAGATTCGATGTTAAAATCTTAATTTAATATGAACAGCTTTTAAATTTAAGGTTGCAAATTCATGAAAAATACACGGATTTCACACACAGCTATAACATTTAAATGCCATTCAAAACGTTTGTTTAAGGAAATATATATTTCTCAACAAAATTGACTACAAAAACAAAGTATAAACCGGATTAAACTCAGAATAAGTATTGTGATTGCATTTAATTTCAACAGACCTAAACACCGACAGTTTGTGTGGGGGGAAAAAGCCTGCACATATCCCAGTTATAAAATATAATGCATGGATAGGTGACACTTGGATCACAAATTAATATTATTTATTAGTAATTATATTAAAAAGTTAGATTAAAATTTTTATAATAAATTCAATATTTTTAAATTGCCATTACATAAAGTGCCACTGACGTGTTAATCTACTTTACATATTATTTTGAGTTATATTCTTCGAAGTATGTGTATGGAATGGGGTTCCTCGAAAACACTTTGTAGTTTTAGGGGTTCCATAAAAGCCCCTTCAAGTTCTAGGGGTTTCGTGAGTTGAAAAAGTTTGAAGACCATTGCTTTAATACATTGATTCTTAAAAATTGTGATAGGCCTTACACTTCTGCATGGGCTGGCGCTTTTATAAAGGTGCTTATTATACCGTTGACCAATTTTGTCATTTCAAAGGATTTTGCCAAATGCCACGATAAAGCACCAAAAGCATAAAACCATTCCCATGCATGTTCAAACATAATAATTATAAAGGTTACTGCATTTTATTATTCCTTTTTACTGAGCAAAGCTGGTCGACAGTATAAAACACAAGTCCCTTTCCAAGGAATAGACAATAATCTAATAACAAGTACTGTCGACTCTCGATAATTCGAAGTTGGAGGGACCAAATAAAAATTTCGAATTATCAAGAGGGTAGAAAAAAACTTCCAAAATACTCGAAGACATTTTTTTCTAACACATTTAAATTTGAAATTATGTAATAAAACAACAATTGTACATGTGTATAACATTATTTTAAAGTATTTTTGAAAAGTACATATTATACAGCATAAATATTATACAGAAGTAAAAAGTCCTGTATTAAAAGAATACATTCATACTCAATTCTATACATCTCTTCTTCACAATAGCGGACCAGCCTTTCTGAACACATGTGTAGCAAGGCCACGTGTTAAATAAAAGATATGGAAGGCTGAAGGTTGTTCTATAGTCCACTTGAAGAAGGAAAGTAATAAAAGTGTCTTTTCGATGCGTGGCAGGAGCGGACACATAAAATTTCGTGGCTTTAGCGGACACTTTAAAACTCATCGCGGTTTGAGCGGACACATTATCCCCCATCTTAGAACAGATTATTTCCCCATCTTAGAACAGATTCTTTCATCTTAGAACAGCCACGGTTACGTAGCCAGAGCGGACAGTAAGGGTGGAATTCCAAATTAAATGCAATCACTGGCAGAAACCAGCCTAAATATCCACTTATTAGTTAAAATACTAAAAGAAGAAACACAAAAAGTGTTTTTTAATTTGAAATCCAAAGAAATAGGCGAATCCTGGAATAAAAAGAGAAAAAACATACGTAAAATTGGATGAAGAATTGAAAACATTTAAAAGAATTCGAAACATCA
>BMAO01037728.1:0-20341 GCA_019973975.1 Trichonephila clavata | reverse complement strand
CATAAAACCTATATATATAGACTTTATATAGTCAAACTAATTTACATATATCTATCTCGTGTTCTTCTTCAAAAACTGTGAATTAATGTAAATGCTAGCCCAAAGTTTCCCAAAGAGGATTAGTAGGAAAAATATCGCGAATAGACCCGTCACAATATATATGCTATATATATACATACTGAACAGAACTCAGTGGCGCAACCACCACAAGGCCTTCTGTGCCTATTTCAGTTTAAGTGACCTTAGGTGCTGGGGTGCATGTGTAGATGTTTCGGCCAAGTGGTCAGTCAGACGCGAAACCCCAGTGTTCAGTTCCCAAGCATGCTTGGTATTCATTTATCGACCCATTGAAGGGATGAAAAGCTGAGTCGACTTTGCCCTGCCCAAGATTTGAACCCCGGACCTTTGGCGTTTAAGCACGATACACTTCCACTCTGTCACTGCGTTATATATATATATATATATATATATATATATATATATATATATATATATATATATATATATATATATATATATATATATATATATAAGGATTTGTGGGTAAATAAGCCTATTTAAAGGTGGAGCGAGCGCTGACGAAGGAGAACGCGTACTGGAAAAGGCTTAGCTGGTGGACTCCTGGCCGGATTACCGTCTATTGTTCTACTCTGTTGCGCGCCTAAGGGCCGCCATGTTGGATATTAGATGATTCACACACACACACACACACACACACACACACACACACACACACACACACACACACACACACACACACACAACACACACACACACAAAACACACACACACACACACACACACACACACACACAAGCAGAATAAAGAAGCATTTTGTAGAGATGATGCCCTACTTATTTAACCCGCAGGCCTGGGGCCCGGCATATATATATATATATATGTGAGGGTAATTAAATTAGATCTAAAATTAACTCCCTAGTCCACTTCTAACTTTTATTTTCCCGTTACATCTTCAAGTATAAAATTTATTACCCAGTTCGGGAATGGAGAACACATGGCTTTAAAGATCTTCCACCGCTCCTACCATTAATTTTTATTACCTAGTATTTCAAATATTCCTCTTCAATTAGGAATGTACTTGAACAGACATGTGGCTTTTGAGTGGCCGTGGACTCTTGATTTTTAACACGCGTGTCCGTCTCTCTCTTTCAAATCAGATTACAAAGTGATTTCATGGAATAAAGACGGTTAAAATAAAATGTCTTGATGTTCACTCGAAAAACACGACACAACACACACACACACAAACACACACACACACAACACACACACACACACACAACAACACAACAACACAACACACACTATATATATATTCCTTTTTTTGGATGATTCATACGTGAATGGATAGGTCTGAATCCAATTTAATTTGAAAATTAAATGATATTAAAGCTTTCACTGTGTACTATTACTCTGTGGGTTTGTTTTAAATTTCCGGAACTGTTGGTAAGTATTCTTTTTATTTCATTACAGTAAGATCTTAAAAGAGTAACATGATTGACAGATTTATGCTAAAACACGTTTAAAAAGAGACGACTTCAGCGAACAATAAATATCTATGATGTTACACACAAGCATTTTAATTATGTTTAACGTTAAATAATTTTTTACATAATTGGTCCTACTGTTATTCTTCAATATTTACGTATGATCAAAGTTAATTCATAAACAATCTTTAGGAAGATTCTTCTATAATTTGTAAAACGTATACGCGTTTATAAAAAGAGAGAGATAATGTATCAAATGAAATTGCAATCATTTTCACTACTTGAAGAAACAAAAGTTTTCATTCTTCAATCCAAATAACTATTTCTTCTAAAAGAACCCTAATTTTGGATAAATAGCTAATTTTGTTAGGTGATGACTAAAAAAAAATTACTGTTAAACTTATTATGTGTGTACTTAATTTATTAATTTAGATGGCAAGTAAAGATTTTGTTCAAGCTTCGACCACCTTTCTCACTCGGTTATTTCTAAGTTATTAATGACTGCTTAAGCCATTCCCCTGGTCTCATATAAGACAATATTCTCAATTAAGTATACTTAGTACATACCTAATTTTTTGCCTAAACTTAAAAAAAAATACCAACTTAAAAAAATTATTGTGATGCGCCTTTGATGGCAATAGCATAGAAATTATCTAATTAGATCTAACCTATGGAAAACTTTCCAATGGGAAAGAGAACTCCCCATTCTCAATAATCAGTTATTTTTCTGTTGTTGCTAATGTCACCCGATCTATCGTTTCGTCAGATCGAAGCCTACGAAGTTCATTGTTATATTACGTTGGTCATTATCCGAAGCTTTGTGCACCATATAGGTGACAATACGATTTGGCAGTTTCACCCCCCCCCATTTTTAAGAGAGTGTACTCTGGGGTGGTCAAGGAAGTCACCCATCTCTCTTCCCCTTCCACTAATCAGTCGAAAAAACTTGCAGCTCAATAAATATTGTGAGTACCCCTATGCCGCACAGGCAATATACATTTACAAACACCCATGCCTTCTCCGGGATTCGAACTTAGGCTTAACGACACAGCAGTCAGCCTCATTAATCTCTGAACCGTCTGGGCGGCAGTTATTTTTCTATGGTAACTAACAAAATCTGCTATTAAATGAATCGTAAGCTTACAGATTGTTTCCAAACACTACATATCTAAAATTTCCGATTTTCGCATTTTTTAGAAGAAAAGAATCACGAATTTAAGTTTGTAACATTGGAAAAGAAACATTTTATATTTTATCATGCACTTTTTATTAAATAGCATGACCCTGATCTGTAAAATCTATTCCTACAATATAATTCGAAGTGCTACAAACACAAAAATTGTCCTAGGTCAACATTTTAGCAATGCATAAAATTTATTTCTGAGGTTTTATAATATTTTTATAATTTACTTCCTTAGAAAGTTTTAAAATATATTATACTAGTTCATGGAAGGAGATAGAGAGTTTCGGACTAGTAAATAACTCCTTATTGCTATTTAATTCAAAGTAAGATCTTACTTAAAAGTGACATCAAACTTTCGTGAAATTTTATAAAAAATATTCTATATTTCAGAAATCTAGCCCGTATTGCATTCCAAAATTTTAATACCATTTCAAAGAGAATCAAGAATAATATTTTTCTGACGAATTCATTTGCATTTGAAAACTACTTCCCCGGTGAAGAACATATTTCTTGCATACTATTTGCATTTGAAACATTTCGAATACCGAGCATTCTCCTTGTGTGTGAAGAGGGGGGGGGGGTTCCTTAGAATATTTCTGGTTTCTTAGCTTACTGTAATTGAGACTCTTAGGAAATCATTTGATAAGAAATATTTTCCTCCGTGAAATATCGATTGGAAAAAGTTCTTAAAGCATCGAAGGAATCTTTTTTTCTCATGTTGAAAGTTCTCTAAAGACCACTTCCTAGTCAATATTTAAAATCCTTTGCTGAATTTGAGCAGAATGCTTCCAATCTGTTTCGAAAGTCTTTTCATTTTTAATGTTTATTTAATTTGTCTTGTATCATCACCACAGTTCTTTTAATATCCTTAAGTGGAAGGTAGGAGTTTTAAGTCATCAAATAACAGTTTTAGAGTTTTCTTTATAGATATTGTTTAGGGATAGTTTTGAGATGTTGACTTAGTAGTTTTTGCAAAAGTAAAAAAAAAAAATTAACTAAATAAAACATGAGTTCTTATTTATCTCTGTTTTTGATAAGTTTTCCACGAATATATAATTGTTCATACAAGTGACTAGAAAAAAATTTTTTTTCATATACTTTTACTGAATGGCACAGAACACTTTTAGAAATATGAAATGGGAAATGCAACATTATGAGATAAACAAGAATTGTTCGTAAGACTAGCAGTATTTCTTAAAGTTGGTATTACGAGTATATTAAATACTTTCCTTAAAAAGTTTGATTGTTTTGAATAGGATTCTGTCATAAAGAAAGTATAAAAATAAAAGTTTTAAGAAAAATCCAATTTTGATTGCGAAGCGTTGAACTCCCCAAACAATTTGGGCGATAGAAAAATGCATTTACAGAAATTGAAAGCGAAACAGTTTTGCGGTAAAATGAAACGGCTGGAGGGCATTCTATTGTGCGAAGAAAAAAAGATAAATAAAACTATTCCAAAAAGTTTTATTTTTCTTTGTTATTATATGAAATAACTTCGATTCTTTTGAGTAAATTGATACTGTGAATCTTTTGCCAAGATTTTTTTTAATTTAAAAAGAAAACACCTGTTATATATAAACCAGCTTTCATGGCCCGGCGTTGCACGTGTTTTTACCGAGTGCATATACATATGTGCATATGTGAAATTAACATGGGGATTAAGTTATACCGAGGGTATAACTTAATCCCCATGTTAATTTCCTCCTTTCTTTCTGACGCCAACACTTTTGTGTGGTTTTGACGCGTACGATGTGAGTGCATGACCCGTGAGTGCGTGTCATGGCTTTGTCGCTTAACACATTTCCCCTTCTCTTCACAAATGCAACACTTCCAATATTATTTTTCGAAATTACTTTGATTTCTTTGTTTCTTTCCTCTCCGCTTAGCCCGGCGTTGCACGGGCTTTTACCGAGTGAATAACTTCATCCCCATGGAAATTTCGTGTTTCCTTCAGGCCGATAGCACTTATGTGCGCGATGCGAGTGATTTCTTTAACTACGTCATTAAAACTCCCTTTTTCGAAATTTGTTCTTGCGTTGGTGTGGTGTTCTAATTATTAGAGATGGGTGAAAGCTCAGGTGTCGTCCTCGTCACTTGACCATGGTTGAAAATTTCGAGGTCCATCGCCAATAACCATCGAATAGGCGAACAGGGCGAATTTAAAAATCACTCACTCAGCTTTCAGTTCTTTCGTTGCAATTTTTTAGTCCCCGGAAACGAAAATGTAACCTTTTTAAAGATAGTTGTATGTTAAAAAAAGACAAAAAAGTAGAAATTTTTCAAATTTCAAAATTTTACTACTATTTTAAATATTGAAGTAAAATTGTGAGGATTTTTTGAAATATTCGACACGGGGGAAAAAGGTTTCATGCAATTACATTTATAAAAGAAAAAATTATTAATTGATTGATTTAAGTATTTTGAGTGTTTTATTAAAATTTTTTCAAAAAGTTTTTGGCTTTTTTTTTGAAAATCACTGATTCTTAAAGTTTTAAAAATCATTTTTATTTAAAAGAAACGATGTTGATTAATTTTAGAAAAAATCCTTAAATATGCAAAATATCTTTGTTTACTAAAAAAAAATTTTTTTTTTTTAAAATTCAAAAAAAAAAAAAAAAAAAAAAGATAGTTTTCGGCATTTTATTTTTTTAATCACTGATTCTAAATATCAATGAACTTTTTAAAAATCATTTTCTTTTAAATTCATCGATATTTATAAAATACAAAACTATAACTTATTAATATTTTTACATTAAAATTGATTAAAAATGTTCATTTAGCAATTAATTGTGACATTCCGTTTGCTTAAATAATGGCAGCACTGAAAATTTACGTGGGAAAAATAAACAGAAATGAAAGCTTCTTGTTAGGAATTGTTGAAAAAGATAGAAATTACTTTGAATGATTAAAAATCAGAAAAAAACCTTTTTGAAAGCAAAAAAAAAAAAAAAAAAAAAAAAAAAAAAATGAAAAGAGTACATTAAAATAACAGAGGATCATGTTAAAATTAGTATTTATCAGTAAAATTCATTTACGTGGGAAAAACTAGCAGAAATGAAAAAAAAGATTCGAACTCGCAGCGACACGATCCGCTCTACGGTGTAGCGAAGGCGACGCGCTATCCAACTGAGCTACCCAGACCCGTAGCGAAAAATGAAAATAGGCAATAATAATGAATGGGAGGTTCAAATTGAAATTAATTTTTAATTGGAGGGAATCCACAGGATATTCGCATAACGATTGAAAAATTTCGATTGAAGATTACATTTAAATGTATTGCAAAAAATTTATTGATTTTTGATATTTTAATAAAAAGCAATTAATAATAAAGAATATATAATATGAACATAGCTTTTTTTCCTAAGGAATTTATGCAAAAAAAAGTTTCGAAATGGGCAAATTCTTCGATTTTATTATGAAATTATATGTCAAAAAAAAAAGAAATATACATTAGGCATTATTTTAAAGTAAACTATAAGTTTTATGAAAGAAAACAAAAATTTTGATACTGATAAATATTTTAAATGAATCTCAGAAATGAATTTTTTCATCTTAATCTGACATATATAATTATTTAATTTTGAAAATTATATACAGAAAAATTAACGAAAATTGAAGGAAAAATAACTTTTTCACTCGCATTTTTTTTATTTGTCAAAAAAAAAAAAAGAAATATACATTAGGCATTATTTTAAAGTAAACTATAAGTTTTATGAAAGAGAACAAAAATTTCGATACTGATAAATATTTTAAATGAATCTCAGAAATGCATTGAATGCATTTTATCATCTTAATCTGACATATATAGTTATTTATTTTTGAAAATTATATAAAGAAAAATTGACGAAAAAGTAACTTTATCACTAGAATTTTTTTTTTTACTCGCCAAAGTTACTGATTTCCCCCTGTTTAAGGCAGAATTTTTTTAGTGTAACCCTTGAGTTAGATGCGATCGAAGGCGAAACAGGTCAAAAGTCTTTGGCGCAAAGCTAATTTTCGACGCCAATGTTTGGCTAAATGTAAAATCGCGTATTTTAAATTATTTAAAAAATCATTACCTTCATTTTAAGGGCATAATTTTTACGTTAATGCTCTCAAACATCACAAACTATTTGCAAAAATAACGTACTTTGAAATAAAAAATGTACAAATTACTACTTTTTAATTTATTTCTCAGAAAAACATCAGTTTACGAAAATCACAAAATGTTTTTTAAAATCCGTAATTTTGAAGCATTTTTTTCAATCTTCGTATATGTTACGGATAATATTACTTTAAACACGGAAAAAAGGTTTTGTGAGATTACCTTCATAAATGACGAAGTTATTGATTGTAATGTAAAAATTGGGACTACTTTTTAAAAATTCTTTAAAAAAAAGTTTTGGGAATTTTATTTTTTAAATGAATGGATCTAAAAGAGAAAGGATTGAAATTAGTTAGTATAGAATATCGATTTAATCACACGAAAAGTAATTCATACCCAACAATTTAGAAATAATTTTCATAAAAACGCATCAGTTTTAACACTATTTTAAAAAATTCGGAAAAAATAGAAAATATCATTATTTTACAAAAAAATATTATACCGTAACGTGGCGAAATAAATGATCTTTCCGATTCTGTAATTATTTTTTGTCTGATTTCAACATCGAGAATTAGATGACAATTTTAATATGATGGAAAACGTCGAATCACCGCTCCGCCGAAACGGAACGGAAGTTCTGCCAAGTAAACAACCGGCAGGAGTAAAACAATTAGGCGTTTTAAAGCTTTTAATTAATATCTTTTCAACTAATTACAATATCGTAATATAAATAGGCAATACGGCTTCCCCGGAAAATTCCCGATCTTTTGGTACCTTCCGCGACTTTCTGCGTGGTGCGGTTCGTGAGAAGATAGACGCACATAGATAGATAGATACGTTTGTTTACCTTCGAATTTTAATAGTGTAAGATAATTTAATAATAAATTGATACTGTGAATCTTTTGGCAAGATTTTTTTTTTAATTTAAAAAGAAAACACCTGTTATATATAAATACTCCGACAATTTCTTAATCAATTCTCTGCACTTAAAAAGTTGAAATATAATTTGAAAACCTCGCGTTTGATTTTAATTATGAAAGTTTTCCAAAACTTACTAGAAATAATAAAAAATAATCTAAAAAGAATAGATTAATAAAAAATGACTTAACGTTTTTTTCTGAATATACACTGGTGTCCAAAAGTTAAGCATAAATCGTAAAATGCGAAAAACATGGAGTAAATATTCGTAAAATTATTCCAAATTTCTGGCGGATATTAATTGGGTGAAGAAGAAACATTGGGTTTATGCAAAGCTTTTCAGTCGACTACGTCCTGCGCAAAACACCGGCGTATCTCGGAACGCTGAGAAACCGATTCATGCAGCATATGCAGTTCAGACAAGTTTCATACAACTGCTGTGCGAAGGAACGTTGATAACCATCAAACAAGGTGAATGATGGCAAAAAGACGCCAATTGGACATGTTTACGAAAGGAAGAATCGTTGGAATGCTGGAATCCTCACGATCACAAACCGAAGTGTCTCGAATTCTGAATGTGGACCAGTCTGTGATCTCAAGACTGTGGCAGAGATTTCAAAGAACGGGAGATGATACCCGATCAGGTCAACCAGGAGTCACAACCCCACTCTGAGACCGATATCTGGTAATAAATGCGCGGCGTCAGAGGGGCAGTACTGCCAGAGCACTGGGTTCGGCGCTCACAGTCTCCTCAGGAATACGAATTTCGAGACAAACTGTTTACAGGAGACTCAATCATGCTGGCCTGTTTAACGAATGGGATAGTAATACATCATTAACCCTTTTGACAATGAAATATCAGAAATAGAAATGAGTGATTCTGAGTACCGTTTTGGATATGCGGCATGTGATCAAAGGGTAATATTTGTCATAATTTGAATTGTTTGTAATAAATATTTGTCACTGAACAATTACTGAATTTTCAATTCATTCCATGCATCAATATATTTATTGCTTTTGAAAATGTGCTAAAATTTGAATACATTATAGAAGAGTGCTGTTTCATTTGTATTATACGTAAGTTTATTTAAATATTTTTCATTAAATACACATTTAAAAATAAAAGTTTGCTTTGATACAATGTATGGGTAGAAACAATTTATTTATTTCGTGTTTTTAAATTTAAGTAGTTTAGTGTGATTATTTCGGATAATTTTGTATTGCAGTAGTTTGAAGAAATTTCATTATTATACAGTCAAATAATATACTTACATCAAGAATTTTAAAAGTCAATTCGAAGAGGGAAGCTTGAATAAAAATTTACTTAGACAAAAAAACTTATCGATGTTTTTTTCCGGATTAATTTTTTTTTACAAAATTCAATGTTGCGAAAATCAATTATATAATTTTTTATTTTAAAAAAGAAAATTTTTATATGTAGTAGCCAATTATTTTTATATAATTTGAGAAACGAGGCACAAAAAAACCCACATTTTTATTTAAAAGATTGATTTTTTATAAGTTTTAGTGAATGATATTAAAAAAATTATGTTATAACTTTCTATAACTCAATGATCATTTTTATAAGTAATGGAGATTTGGATTGTAAGCCCTTCACATAGTATTTTGAAAAATATTTACTAATATTTACATAAAGCTATTGCAGTTTCTAAGCAATTGTTTGTTTTAAAATTTCTTTTAATAAAGTAAAAATTAGTTTTTGTTTTAAAATAAATTTCTGTGCACCAGTTTATTTTTATCGTAAATTTATTTGTATGAATTTTCTTTATAAAAACTATTTAAGGGATAATTATTTTGTATAATAATATCGCAATTATTTGAATACAGCAATTAAATAACTTCTTTCCAAAATTTTACATTTGGAACAAAATTACCATAATTAAAACAAATGCATTTTTAAAAAGAATTTTTGAATTTCCAAGATCTAAATTTTTTTAAGAAATTTAATTTTTTTGCGAAAGTAATAATTAAAACGCAAAAACAAATTTAACATTTAAAACCATAAATAATCTAAATACTCAGTTATTTTTTTAGGCTAATCTGGATTGATAAGCATGGAAAAATTTAAGACTTATAAAAAATACCCGTTTAGGTACAAAAATACTTTTGAAGAGTTTTCTTGGTACTTTATTAAAAAATATCACTCATGTCATTGGCTTCCTTTTTTTGGCAAGTTTCAACAAATTGTTGGTTTCCATAACTCGTAAAAGGTTTGGTGATTAATTTCTGTCAAGTAGTTACTTTTTGGAAATAAATAGTTGTCATGAGGTAAAAGTTATACGCGCACTATTTTTTATGCGGGCGAATTCATTTACTACAAATAAGCAAATCTTAATTCATTTCAGCATTTTTTAAAAATCTTCGAATTACGATAAAAAAAAATCGTCTAATATTTTAGAAAGAAAAAGACATTACACCATGAAATGAATTTCATCGACACTAAATAATTTTAACTTTTTCGTATTTTCTTCAATTCTGGAATTAAAAAAGAATATCCGACAATAACTTTTTAAAATGAATTCTATTATATTTTTTAATTTGATTCTATAAGTTTCGTTAAAGCATGTTCTATAATTATTTGGCAAAACGTCTTTTTTTTAAAGACTATAAAAGGGAATTCACTGCATGAATACTTTCTTTCGAATTGTTTCATTTAAAGATAGTCATTTTTTTTACTGGAATCCGAATCGTATTATGCAGACCAATATATACAAATCCGTCTCAGAAAGCTGCTGTAGAACAAAAATGAGATTTAAAATAAGAACATGTATGTGAAGGAAGTAAAATTAAATTGAGACAGACAATTTAATTAATTTTATTTTCTTATTCAAAAAAAAAATAATTAAATAATAGAGAAAAAAGGTTGGGGAATAAAATTAAATTTGATACATTGTATTGAAGAGCTTAAAAGTTGAGAAACCAAATAAAACTTGAGCTAGTTCACTTTAATTGTTAAACTTTTTGACAAAACAAATAACAAATATACCTGAACAAATATACGAGATAGTATGGTACAATTTTAATTATTTCTTAAGAAATCATGATATAACGTAACTTTTAATTGTTATTTTAAAGAATTTTCTACATAATCACCATTCAAGTCCACAATTCTTTCAACAGATTGAATAGAAAGCCATTGTTTTATCTCTCAAATAACTTAATTTGTACTGTTGAATCTCCAACCTTGCAATGAATTTTTGAGCTCTGGGAACAGGAAAAGGGCATTTGAGGCAAAACTAGAAGAATAGGTGAACATGTTAAAATTTGAAAGCCACGTAGCTTTGATTCTTGAGCCGCCTCTCGAAGCGATTGAGCTGGTCGACAAGAAGACTGACATTTTTGTGTGATCATACCGCTCCAATTCTTGATTAGAGCATCTCATAATTTGTTCATCTGCGTACAGTAATATACACTAGAGATGTCCAGATTCATCTGCAGGTAGGTTGTTAAGATGACTCACCGACAGTCTCCAAACAGTCTGCTTTACTAACTTCTTGACCTTAGCCATCTTGATGTGTATGTGGGAAGAAGAGAGAAGATTCGCTGAGTTCCAGTATTAGGGTATAAATATTTACACCCTTATATAAACTCATGAGAATGTATAAAATTTAATACATTATCTCATCTTTTTTGTTTTTAAAAACTTAATATTGGCTTCATAAAAACACGCTTGGGAATTCTCCAAGAGTGTTTTTTCATCTAAAAATTCTAATATGTGTTCTCTTCTTTCCATATCAAAATTGGGCTTTATTTTCTTTGGAAGGAAATAAGTATTTCAAAGTATGTTTTACTCTAGTTTTTTCAGCGCTTCTATTCAGAAATCCTGCACCCATTTTCATTTAAAACGTATCACAGAGACCAGCCCTTGTTCTTCTCTGTGGTTTTTGGATTGTATTGATAAATCCAAGATTCATCCACTGTTACCAAGTGATTAAAAATGATCTTGATTGTTGCTCCAAAGAATCCAACATCTCTTCTGACAAGTATTATCATGTTTACTTCTTAAAATGAGTCAATAGTCAGGGAACCCGCTTGATGAAAGATTTGGTATATCAAGTTCTGTTGCATCTCTGTTTTTATTATTCTCTTTATTTATATAAAATTTAATTTTTTTGGAATGGCAACAAAAAAGTTGCTGATATTCGAGTACGAGAGTATGAAATAAAAAATGACGTTGAACAGTTAAGCAATTTTAATTATTTAAGCCCTTTTAATTTTTAAAAAAAATATGATTCATTTTTAAAAGACACTTTGATTTATTTCAAATATTAACAACGTCTGAGAGTCTACGCTTCATGAATAATTTTCCATACATAACTGTAATTAAGATGAGTCTCTTTCGTGATTAATTGGAAGGTTTCTCTTCGTTCTTATGGAACAGAGTCTTACATTTTCTTCACTGTGGAAGTATCCGCCATGAATGATAACCTTCCACATCTTGGATTACCTGTGTGGATCAAGAGCTCTGTTTAAAAATTCCTTTTCTACCTTCTCTACACTGCGGATTACTTCGATGTATGCGACTTCCTGAAAACAAAGAAAATCAACAATAGTATCTGTAATTTATAACATTATGCACACATAAGGATCAATCAATATGTAGAACTTACTTTATCTAAATATTTCTTGATAATAAAAACTTTACACAATACCTCCTACGTATGTAGGACTATTAAAATTTTAAATTAAGTTCATAAGTGAATTCAGCAAATACTTATTAGCAAGTAATTCTTATGTTTTAAAATGAGTGTTAGATATCATTTTTAATAACAACTGCGTTAAAATTTTTGTACACTAATTAAAAAATGTATTTGATTAAAATAATTGTTATCTTAAACATTTGTAAATAATCTCAGCTGTTTGTATTTAATTAATACCAATTAAAGTGAACAATGTAGATCCTATTACTTTGAAACAATTTAGGGAAAAAAGGAGGATTTTTTTACTTCGTAATCCAAGTTCTCGTGATCCATTAAGTGACGATTTTAAAACGAAACTTCACTTACTTAACATGAAATCTCTAATGTAGGTTACTAATTGATAGTCTTTCTTAGAAATAAGGCCTCTACAACAAACATTGCTCCTTTAACAGTGGACTTTCAAGGCAGACACGAAATTGCAATGAACATTTAAAAACCTTATAATTTATGAGAGAAGACATGAAATCAGCCAAAAAAAATCAACATACTCCTATTAGAAGAACGGGATATAAAAACTATAGACATTAAAAAATGTAATTTACAGCCCTGTTACATTTTATTAGGTAAACAGAATTTTATACGCGATAAAAACGAAATTACTTTTTAAGAACATGTAAAAAAGATCTGCAAAATTCATCTTATAAAAATCTACCAGAAGTGCTTTTGTAGAACTTCATATAAATTCACTCTTATTTAAGCAGGATCAAAATAACTTTGCACGCCATTACGAAAAAAGGAATCTTGAGTATGCGTTAAGCAAATTGCGTCGTTACTGTTTCGGTTGAAATGACTCTAGGCAAGAAATTTGGTATTGACGCCAGAATTTTATAAATAATTCCAGGAGGAATGGAAAAAAATTACACTGAAATTGGTAACAATGCTGGAAAAAGTCAATAATGCTATGCTGAAAACCTAGTTGTAAAGCACGCTACATTTCTCAGAATGGAATATAGATATTGCCACGCTATGGGTACACGAGTATCGGTTGTGTGAACTGTTAGTCGTACCATCAGAGAAAGCCCGGATCCCAACCAGATAAGATCTCTCACATATCCGTCCATTTCCGAACTGTGTTTAACTAAAATTTACTGTGAGTTATTTCTCTAAATATTTCATTGTGTTTGTCATGTATAACCGATAATTTTGTAATGGTGATATTTAGTTTAGTAAATGTTCATCCCCGAGATTTGGTTCATTACTTTCAATCCTGTAAGAAACATAACATATGCACTTTATAACAAAAAAAAGAAAAAAAAAAAAGCGAAGCAAAAAGAACGAGTTGTCCGATAGAGACAAAAATTGGTAGGTAGAAAGATTATGCACAGAATAGAAAATGACTAAACTTCAGAAAAATTGAATGATTTATTTCAGAGTTGCGTAGTTACTCGTACAAAGTAACGAGTTCAATAAGTTGTAAGGTAATAAAAGATAATCTCTAATCTGGATACAAGCTACTACACGACGTTGCATAGAGTGATAAAGCCCCCTGATGGTCTTCTGCGGTATTTCTCGCCAAATTTGCTCCAATTGTCGGGGCAGGTCTTTAACATTCCCTGGTACCTGCAGTCGCCTTCCCAACATATCCCAGATACGCTCGATTGGAGAGAGATCTTGGATCTGGCTGGTCAAAGAAGTGTTTGACAAGATGTAAGACAGTTCATTGCAACATGTGCCATGGCATTATCTTGCTGAAAAATAAGGCCAGGTTACTGCAAAAGGAACGGTAGCGAAACAGAAAGGCGTCGACATACCGTTGTGCTGTAAGTATGCCTCTAAAGATGGCCAAAGTTGTCCGGCTGTCAAAAGAAATTGCAACCCAGATCATAACTCCTGTTTGAGGGCCTGTGTGGCATGCAATAGTAAAAGCAGGATCGGCATGCTGCCCTGGACGAATCCAGACACTTCTCCGAAGATTGCCAGGACACAGTTGGAAGCGGGACTCACCGTTAAACACTATACGTCCCCAGTCAATATGATTCCAACCTGATTGAACCAAGCACTACTGTAATCTGGTTCGACAGGGTGCAGGCGTGAGTGGTAGGTGACGTAGAGGTTGGTATGAGCGGAAATTTCGTCCTATCGGCCATCTGTGAATAGTCATGGTGGACACTCGTGTGCGGGTTGCCCGTCTGATGGTTGATAATGATGAATAAGGTATTGTGACAGCTGATCTGACAATCAACCTGTCCTTCCGATCTATGTCGCTAGGTCGACCGCTACCTCATGACACTGAAATCTGTTATTGCCCACCCATTCTTGCCAACATTTTCTAATGGCTGCTTCACTTCAACCCATGTGACGAGTGATTCTCCAATTTGTCCATCCTGCCTCTTTCAATCCAATAATACGACATCTTTCAAACTCTGACACTTTCTCGTAATGAGCTCGAATCCTGCGGTGATGCCTTTTTTCAGTCATTGACAGGTATCCTAATCGCGATGCATTAGAAATTTTGCCTATCAGATTGCGAATCGCTTCTTATAGATACCTGCTGAGTACGCAGTTCCGATGCACTGAGGCTTCCGCTATTCATTCATTTTTGACAACAAATTTTAATAATTTACATATTCGGTACAAATGTCTTAGCATACGAAATTTCATTACAATCCTGCGAATCCTTCTTGGCGCGTCATTTTCTTTTTTGTTATAGAGTATGTAACCGTTACAAAAATTGCGCCCAACGTGGGGTCGATCCCAATTCTCTCCCGTCTTTATTTTCCACAGATTGCAATTGTTTCGTCACCCTGGGAAGAAGAGCATTCGCACCTTGTGAATATTGAAATTTTCATCCTGCTAATTTATTAACAGATAAGTGTATCTGGAAGTTGAGTATTTTATGTGTTTCATTCTCTGTTTGCTGAAGTGTTTATACGAAATCAATGAAAAAGTTTGTTATTATATATTATTGAAAAGCATATTATTGAAATATAGACGATAAATAAAGTGAAATAGTTTTTGTACAGCTATATTAATAGCCCTGTAAAAGTTATTACTATTTTTTTTCTTTTTCAACTCTATTTATGCTCAAGGAAGATAATTTTGTTTTTAAATAAGATATTTGGTAATCAGATATCCTACGCAATAACCCTTTTGTTCTTAAAATAAACTAATGAAATTTTTTCCTGTTATTTAACGATGAATGAATCGAAGTGTTATTGTGTGTGTGTGAAGCCTTTTTTTCTTTCTAGTATAATAAAGTGAAAACATATTTGTTATTTTCGACAATGTGAATAATTGTTGGTATATAATGTGCATTAGTTGTTAAAAATTTGTCTAATTTTTTTCTCTCAGCTACATGATATTTAGTGTTAAAAAATAATATATCCATTTTTGTGTGTGCTTGATTTGGAACTATGACTCATTTGTAAAAAATGATGATAATTCCGGAATCGTTTATAACCTTGAGTTTTATGTGAGATTGCCTTTTTTTTTATAAAGTAATATAACTTGTAACTTTTTCCTCTTCTTTGAATACTGCTACGGAATATTGTTTCTGTTTAGTAGAAATTTTATTTATGAGTATGTGATTTTTTTTTTTTTTGCTTGAGGAATCAGTTATATAAAATGTGTATTTAGATCATTTTGATGATTCTTTATTTTTGGCTAAAAGTTTGATGGCATTTTATTTTGATTTTATATTGAAAGTGATATATACAAGATTTATCATTCTCCCAAGGACAAGGGAAAATCGAAATCTCTTAGGAACAGTTTTCCTTAGTTCTGCCGGTCTGGCTTTGGATGTGAAGAATGCTTGTTGGTACTAGCCACAACTATCCGTTGGGTGAAGAATTGGACACCCCATCCATAGTTGAGAATATATCCAGCAACGCCTGCCAATTAAGAGATAAGGGAGTCCTTAACCTCATTTAACCTCTGCCCGGAAGGGGAAACTTCACCTCTTGTTGGAACCCTTCCAAAATATCTTCGAACCAAGGGGAGAAGCAACCATCGTTTTAGAGCACCATATCAACACAAGGAATAATCCTCCCATCTCTGTACTATCATACAAAATATCCCCTGAAGTAGGAAGAGATACTGAACCTATGGCTCCTCTAAGGAAAAGAGCACGCCTCAAGAAATTACCTCATGGTTCCGAGCCGAGACATCAACGGAAACAAAGGGGGAGTCTGTAACGCAAGCTATTTTTTCTAGAATGGAATATAGATATCGCATCGCGTATATCTATGGGTACACGAGTATCTGTAGTGAGAACTGTTATCTGACTGTTTATAACATCAGAGAGAGCCCAGATCCCAACCAGAAAGGATCTCTCACCTCAGCATCCGGTCTCAGATTGTGTTTAACTAAAATTTACAGTTAGTTGCTTCTCTAAATGTTTAATTGTATTTGTCTTGTAAAGTCTTGTGTAACCGATAATTTTATAATGGTAATATTTAGTTTATTAAATGTATTAACTTTTACCCCGAGATTTGGTTCATTACTTTCAAATCAGTAAAAAACATATATAACTGTTACATAGTTACTTCCAAGAATATGGGGAAAAAACTGTAAATTTTACGTTATAAAAATCTACATACAGAAGGTCATTTTATAGAGCTTTATATAACTTCAAAACGCTGCAATCATTGATATGCGTTCGAACCAATTCGGAAAATTCTCCGATCTGGATGATTTCATGACATAGCTTCGTGTGGAAAACCCTACAGAAAATCAAAGATTGTTGGATTTTGCTAATGAATGTAACCATGAGGATTTTAATTGTTAAAAAAACTACTCTTGCAGATGAGAAAAAATATAAAGCTTTCTAAAGTGGTGAACATGGTAAAATTCGGCAGCTTAGGTTCGAAAAACTGAAAATCCATAAATACCGTGGTTTCACTGAAATACGGTTGTGGTGGACGAAAAGAATTGTGTTTTAGGGGTCAATCTCCGCTGCTAGTGCAGGAAAAGACCTCCATTGAAAGTATAATAGATCGTCTCAAAAAATTGAAGGTATTACAAAGTAACATACAAACTACAAACATCCTTTGATAATTTACAGCTTTGCAGCCAGTAGATATTTCAGCATCATAATGATCCAAAGCATATTTGTGAGGATTCTGACAAAATGGCTCCTTTACAAAACCCCTTCCAATGCAATTTATATTTTAATATTAAAATATTGTATATTTTCAGTGTTTATAAGAGCAGCTTTTGAGAGTGGCATTTACAGACATTTGTGACTGACTGTTTTTATTTTTAATAAATCATTAAAAAATTGACAATTCAAGTTATTTTCAAAATCTTTGAAAGAAAAAAAATGTCAGATAAACTTAAAACGTTAATAATAATAATAATAAGACACTAATTATATATGAGAAAACCTATCTATATTGATTTTATGGATCTCCACTAAAAAAACGCGATAAAACTTTATTTGTTATTTAAAATGAAAATTGCAGGTTTTAGAGTTTAATAAAACGCTTTTAACACACGCTCATGTATTCATAAAATAAGACAATGGAAGAAAGGACAACAAATGTACGTTAAATATTTGTAGAACGATTTGTAAATAGAAGTAGATTACATAAAATGTCTTAAAAATTATAAGACTGATTGCAAACGTAAGATATATACATTTCTTTGTAAGGAATAATAGAAGTCCACACGGATTATTTTCTAAGGGGAAGAAAGAAATATTTTTCTATTGATGAGAGACATAAACACCACAGAAGAACTACATAAATTTCTTCATCTTGCGGCTCAATAGAAGAGATTGAAATTGATTAATTTGTTTTTAATAAAATATACCGAAAAAGCAAACAGACTCAAGAAACAGACGTTAACAATTTTTTTAATGTTAGTGCTGGGATTTTTTCGGCTTAAAGGTATTCTGAGTAAATCTTTCATCTCGGTATTAATTTCCTATATATAGCGATTTATAGCTTGAGACATAATTTATTCCAGCCCATTAATTTCTTTTTTCATCTTCAAGCAGAAACATTCCCTGATGATTGAGCATTTCATACATTCAATGAAGAAGAAATAAGAAATTGCCTTAGTCTCGGGAATTTTACGGCCCACTATAGTTTATAACAATATATATATATATATATTTTACTAAAATAGTTAAAATCAAATTTTTGTTATTTTATTAAAAATGCAGTTTAAAGTTGTTTTACAAAAAATGTGCGTAGCATTATGCTACTGATGTAAATGGAACTTTTTACTACTTAAAGCGAAGCCATTTATTATTTAGAAAGACAAGTCATAGAACACAGAGGGAAAAAAAATTAAATTTATCGAAAATAATTTTATAATATGTTTTATAGATAACTATGGAATTTTTTAAAAGCAAAATAATTGCAATAAATTTTAGATGCATGAAAGCAGAAATAACCGTTTTTGGAACGATTAAGTTGTACAAAGTCTTATAATAAGCAATAGTCTTTTTGTATGCAAATATTATGAAAACATATAATTTGCATTTTATTGCTTATTTACCTATGTCTAGTGTTTTAACACTGTCGTTTATTGGTTTGTGGTGATATGTTAAATTTTAAAGTAACGATGAAAACTACAAAATCACACTGAAATATGGTTTAATTATTGAAAAGCTGTATTTTATAATTTTAAATTAAACAGTCCAAGCACTAGCTAGACAAATTATGAGCATTGGTAAAGTGAGAAAGACATTTCAGTGTTTAAGAAAAAAATACTTAATTAAAATTCGGAAAATTCCGTCATCCAAATTTAAAAGTTTTGATATTTGTACAATTCATTTAACTAATTCTAAAGTACAATTATTTTTGTCCGAAAAAAATTGTGTGTGTGTGTGTTCAATGGTTAATACATTTACACAAAATATCTTAAAAGCTATGAATTGTTGTTCTTGAAGATCTGACATCAGATCTGACAGAGACGATTATTACAAAGAGAAATATTACTCGAAGATCTAAACATCGAGTTAAGGAGGAGTCAGGGTTCCATTATCATTACAAACAGTCTCTGGTTTATAATGGTAATGACCTGTACAAGATTCTGATTCAGACAGCATTGACAAATGAATTTCATTTGTTAAATAATTTAAAAGAAATGTGCAAGAAAGAATGTGATTAGAACAAAATGATGAATGTTTTGAAAAGGGTTTAAGAATATAAAACATCCTCAAACAGTCGCGCAGAACTTTTATCCGATGTTACAACATTATTCAGAAAGGAGTAATTATACTCAATTCTTTTTTATAATTAAAATAGAATTTGACAAAACTGAATTAACGTCTGATGTTATTCATACAACATAATCACAAAATTTTATAGCACATTCAGCATTTAAGACTTACATCACATTTAAGAAACTAACTTGCATTTTTAAATGCTGTAACAGTCCATAACAGTGACCGAACTGCTGATGCCACCTGGTGAGTGATATGGTTATTAATATGTCTGTTCCGCTCTCAGTCTTAATCTTGTTGTTGTACAGTGTGTGCGTTTTGAATAATATCCTCTTTTATGTAGTTATTCTAATTCCTGTGATGTATTGTGTCCGTTCTGCTGTCCACCCAAAATAAAAATAAAAAGGTTTTTAATCTACTGGATAGTATCTTTATTCAACTATTCCAAAATGCATTGCACTCCCACACGTAAGTTGTTCATGTTCAAATATTATAAATGGCGCATATATAGTGATTTTAAAGCTCAAGAATCCAAATCTGATTTTGAACACATGAAATCATATAACTACAAGTAAAGAGTTAAAATATTTAATTCTCACATGTTAACTTTTGAGAAAAAAAAAAAAACCAGAATATTCAACCAAAGATTTAAACAACAAATTCTGTGGGAAAAAAAGAGAAACATCCAATTTTTTCACTCAGTATAATCCGGTCTAATGAAGGCTTTTCCTAACCCTTGAAACAATATTTTCCACAAAGCGGAAGCAAAGCTCTCATCCAATTCGAGTTTTGCTCTCTTTCTAACCAAAGAAT